>JAOVVI020007693.1:0-14694 GCA_028571085.2 Nepenthes alata
TATATCAAATTATTTTCATAAACATGAACATAGCAATAATCATAAAATGCCTTATATTTTTTGAATAATCAGACTAAGCATTTTTAATTCCTCTCAAATTTAAAAGTCAAAATCATTTTTAATCATCCATAATATTATCATGATTTATTTATAATTATATCGCCAGATAGCACCATAAATCTATTAGCGGTGAATTTAGTTAGAGATTTGTGTAAATAGTCTCTCATCATCCTCGTGTCACTCAACTTTGGCTCAATCGCTCTCTTGACGGTGCTCATTTAGGTTGAATTACTCATTATCATAGGCAACATTCTAGAGTAGTAAATATTAAGACTTTAGTTTTATAACGTAGTCAAAAGTTAACAAACGACATACATAAAGTCAATAAATGACTTATAAGATTCATAGCGAGAAAGTAGGAATCTATTTAATTACTTTTAAATTAACTGAATAAGCATTGTAATATAAAATATATAGCATAAATGATTTTCTTTAAGAAAAGTATATATCTCAACTCAAAATATCACACGAATCTTAATTTAGCATGGTTATGGCACGTTTGTGCGTGCATAGTAGGAGGGAGGATGCTCGTGCATGGATAAGGCGCGCTCATATAGTAGTTGGGTAATAGCCCTATGCGTAATAAACACATGATTGGTGTTCGTATACTAACATAAATATTTAAGGGGCTTTCACCTATTTTTAGACATATTTTAGCTGAGATTTTGAGATGAGAGAGAAAGAAAAAAATAAAGGAGAGAAAAAGTGAAGCAATATAATTTTAAAAATTTTTAGTTAGAACTTGATAATATTCAACTTAATGTAAATACATCTAATCTTTTTTTTTTATTTGTTACTAAAATCTTCAGAATATTCTCCTTGATCCTTATTCAAATGTACATCCTTATAGTATTTCACTGTTATTTTTTAGCATTTACTTACATGTGTGTCCATGTTCACACTTGAGAGATTTTGAAGGCTTATATTTAACTTCATAAAATTTGTTAAGTAATATTAAAATCTCAAATATGTTGTCTTACATATCATTCTTATATAAGTGTTTGATGAAAGTTCTATCTTAAAATTTATAAAAATTATTTATTTTTTTAGATAACAATTTATATATTTATTATTTATTATAGAATCTTTCATTTTATGTAAATAAAAACCATTGTAAAAAATTGTTATTTTTTTCTTATCTTTTATCATACTTATTTTCGTATTTCCCATATAATAATTGTTACCCTTCTCATTTTTTGTCTTGTAAATTTACATATGATAATTTATTAAGTATTAGGCTCATTCACGTCATATTTCTATAACCTTTTATATTAGTAAATTTAAATTTTTTATAACATTCTAGATTTGATTAGACTTTGAAGGATTAGATTATAATTATTCAATTTTTGTAGAATTTGCAAACCTTGAGCTTGTTATTTTGGAAGTCGCATAATTGTTACACCTAAAATTTTGGCTGGAGGGCCCTCTTTTTTGGACTTTTATGTTTTCTGTCATAGTGTTATTAAATCAATATCAATACATGATCTTCCCTTAAGTTATGATTTGTTTTGAGCAGGTATATTGACAATAGGGCCAAAATGATTAGAGTTTGGCCAATTATGGGACATTTTATCATAAAAAATTTAGAGTTAATTGCAAATATTAACTTTTTGATTTAAAGCGTCCAATCTGATCATAACTTTATTTGTATTTTACAGTTTATGGCCTAATTTATTTATTCCATTATCATCATATTCGGTATTATAGTCGTGACAATTTTAATTAAAATTGAGGCAACCGAAGATAGAGTTTAATCTGCATAGATAATTCTTAGGTCCTATACATCACAAGCAAAAGAAGTAAAGAAGCTCGAATTGTATTTATGTAGGAACTCATTCAATTCCGAAGTGAGTACACCTTATAAACTTAATGTGGTTATGAGTATGATTGAGCATGGTCAGCATTCAGTCCTCCGAATTTTCAACAGTTGCCGGGAGCACACTAGACACTACTTGACATGCGATGTTCTCCTAGCCATTTGACTCTACCTCTAGCTGAGTCTTTTTTGGCTGAGCATGCTATTAAATAAAAAACTCTCTAACCTAAGTCAGCACATGCTTAAATCAAGAAAAGAGGGAAAAGAAAGTTATCAACCTCTTAAACTGGAGCTTAAACTATGGATGAAGGGGTCAAGCAGTGGACTGAGGTTAAAACATGACATGCTTCCCAAGATGAATCACTTGGATCCAAGGATGCTCAGTAATTTGATCTCACTATAGAACGAATGACTGTTAATGACTTCGGATCCTTCAATTGGTGCATGAATGCTCATATTTATAAGAAAACTAGGGAGAGCTGCCATTTATTCCACGATATCAAAATGTGCCACATGATGATCCATTTTTCGAAGGTGTCAATAGCAGCTTTTGGCTTAATCTATAGATGGTTGGTAGACTAGGTGGATAATGCCTCCTATTAGCTAATGCTAGTATGCCTGCTGGCTGATATGGGTCTCACGAGTATGTGAAACAATCCTACTATGGACCACATTGAAGTCTTTAGGGTGGTTCGATCGGCTAACTCTAAGGTCCGTTGTTGAGGGGGGATGTTATCCGAGCCAGTCAAATACATATAGTCGGGGTTCTTGGAGGGTCGGTCATATGCACATAGAAGATCCAACCTATTTATCTACTTGTTTTGTTCAGTGAGACTACGAGGCCCAACGACTATACTTTATACAAATAATAATTATTTCAAAAGAAAAAAAACAAGTAAAAATAGACTTTTGAAATGTTCAGCATACAACCAAGGACCAACTCAAAAATATGTATTTGTCCCGGAATTAAACACAAATTTAAGTAATCTCTTGATATTTAAATGGTACAAATATTTTTGCAAATAATTATTAACAAATACTGATTTATTAAAACATTTATATTTTAAATATAAATAAATGATTTATTTTTTTAAAAAAAAACTATTGAAATGAAAAGTATAAAAGTAAGGACAACAAAAAATGTCATTTTTTTTTTTAAAAAAAAGAAACTCTTAAAGACTAAACAGGAGCCTAGGTACCCTATGGTAAATAAGGTATTGATTCATCCATAATTGGATGACCCGGGGGCAGATCCACCCTACCAAGCGTGGATCAATTAGCTTCAATAGGGAGCAGAGGCCGACGGCTCCTTCCCTTCTATCGGTGGCGTATTTTATATTTTAATTTTATAAATTTTACTTTTGTATTTTTAGTTGAATATATTTTATTTTTCTGTTTAATCTAACTCGATTTTACAGTGAAATTCTGAATCGCGGCAATTTTACTAAATTACTATTCTTCTTCTCTAATTAGCTACTCTAAGACGTTTTGTTAATCAAAATTGGTGCCAAATTTTATCGTATAATTGTATTTTAGGGAATGGATATACCTATTCATCATTTTTAGTGCCCAATAGGATGAGGAATATTGTGAAAAATTGACGCCATTTTTTTAATATAACACGTTATAATTGATTTAATATGCCGAATCATTACTTAGGATGGTAATTGGAATCTATTGATACGTTCAAAAATTTTTGATTAGTAAAATTGACTAGCTTTGCCTTTATTTAATAAATCCAACTTGAATCAGAAAAATAAAATTAACAAAACTCAAAAATATAAAAAAATTTTGAATATTATGAGGTCTGTAAAAAATATTTTACAGTGACACATTCCGTGACTATATAGAATAAATATTTTAAAATATTCTCAAATATCTTAAAAATCAGAGTCTGATACACGCTAAATGCTTACAAATGTATCAATTCCCATCATCCATGCCTTACTTGTATACATGACATGCTTATGTGTGTATTTTATCTTAAATACTAATGGTGATATATACTTAAACCGTGCACGTGCGTATTTTATTTAGAATGTTCACACTTGATATATGTTCAAGCCTCAAATGTACATATTTCATCCAAAATATTCATACCTGATATATGTCTAAGACGCACGCGAGCACAATTTACACAATGGCTGCACCTAATATATGCTTGAAGGGCGCACATGTGTTGGGACACCGACCATTTTAAAGCTTTTGCACCTGAAACACACATATATGACAATTCTACGATGGGACACTCTTTCTAAATAGCTAAGATAAATAGTAGAGATTTTACGGCCCATAAAGTTTTCATATTTTACGGCACCTTTCTTTTGATAAACTGGAAGACCAAAAAGCATCCAATTTTACTATTGGTTGCAAATGCGGCAAATTTTTTGTTAGGAGTCAAAAATTAAAAATAAAACGTCTGTACTATCCAAATTATAAATTAATTTTTTTTAGTGCATTAATTTCACCGGTTGCAATATCCACCCAAGAAATTACAAGTATTGTTAGCCCACGTTGATTGGTATTCAACTACAATGTCTTTTTTTGGGAGGGCTAAAAGCCACCATATAGTATCCCCATCATACTCACAGCTATATGGATGTAAGCTCAGCTATAAAGAACAGAATCAATACTATTTTCGCTTTCTGCTCCCACAATTCCCAAATCCATTTATGCCCCAAGCCAAAGTCGTGATTGTTAGCAACAGCCATGAGATAATGCACGACCGACTGGGAACATTTTGGAAAAATGATGTGCCGATCGACCTTTAATCCATAGACAAAATAATTAACATCAACATGCTGATACCCAAATCATTAATCACTATGCTACACCATGTATAAACAATCAAAATATGCCAATAAGTATACAATGCCTAATACATTAAGATATCAACTGAATGCTGATAAGGCAAATAAAGAAAACTCTGTAAATAAGGCTAATAGAGGTCTTCAACATAGTCCACCGTGGACCTCAATCCCCTTCAATGCTACTGCCACTGAAATGAAGGGAAAACAAGGTCATGCAGGGAAGGAATAAATTAGTGAATAGTAGCAGCAGCAAGAGGAGGAAGATGAGAAGCAGAAAAAAGAACAGAGAGAAAAGAGAAGCAGTGATTGTCTAGAAAAGATGAAAACATATACTTTTAATAATAATTTAATTTATTTATTACTTCTTAGATAATAAATTTAGGATCCTAATAGAGACGCTCTATTCATAGATTAATTAGAAAACAGACATAATTTTATTATTACCGATGATCTGAAATAAGTAAATAGCAGGAAAAAAATACATCATTCCAAATATATTTTGGAGGCTATGGAGGTTACAAAATTTCAAGAATTCAAAAAATATGACCATATGGGAACAAATTAAATTAAAACTCTATATAAATCTATGAGATGTTTGCATCACAAGGGTGAGCTAAAGCTCAATAATTATATCCATAAACCATATAACAAAAATTAAAGGTTGTGAAAAAATAGCAAAGGTCAAAACGAAACGAAATGAGGCCACAAATACGAAGAATGGATCAAATGCCATACGGAGTTGAAAACGCTATAAACCAAAGGTAACAAGAGGAAATGCAAATACCATCAAAAAAAAAAAAAAACTAATATTTGAACCATAGGCTGATGATAATTCTCAATTCCCACTGGCAAGGTTATGATGGAAGGTTAGTATGCCTATATATTGAAAACCTTATAGATGAGGTCATATGCCACTAGTATAATTTATGGGTGGACCTTCCCAAACTTTCACACACAAAATATTGATGAATATGTCACAAATTATATCAAACCGTCAATTCCCATGAACAAATCAATGGTTTGAAGGTATCAAATAATCTCTCTCTATTTAGGACATTTCCATAAAACAATTGAAAAATATTTCATAATATGGAAATCGAATACTGATGCATCCCTAGAACCCGAGTTGTGGTACGAATTAGGTAACCACTCAATCTTCCGCTACAAGTCGAATTGGAGCGAGTCCAATCTCCGTCGCTGCTAACGTGGAACCTCCGCACCACAAATTATAAACAAAATATCAGAAGATTGGCAGAACTCACTCACCGATTTATCCTTCGACTCTTAAGTCAAAAATCTTTCTTAAAAAATAGAAAGATGTAAAGATGTGAGAAAATGTAAGATTGCATATGAATTGGGGATATGAGGGGAGGCCTAGCTCCTGGTGAGCGCTCGACGGGGAGCGGCTTACAGAGACAAAAGTTTAAGCTCCGATATGACGCGCTCAGTGAGTGGCTCACTAGGGTGCACTCGACGGGGAGTGACTTTGTATGGGAGAGATAAAGTCGTGTAAGGAACGAGAGCTTGGTTCTTTCTCGGATCCTGAGTCTCGCTTAGGAGTGGCTTTCCTACCGTAAAAATTGCTCTCTCCCCATCCTGTGGATGGAGAGGAAATTTATAATGTTTCACAGCAAAAGCTTTGGCACCAAGACTGATGACAGGTATTCCTTTGGAATTCGTTGGCCACTGGGGCATTGTCGAGAGCCACCGTCTTAGATGTCGTCCTGTGAAGTTGACGTGACAATAGCTGGTAGTAGCCGACAAGGGCCAAGTCTCTCCCCGCTTAGATTGGCTAGGTTGTTGTTGGTCGGCGAGCAAGACGATTCCCCATGGTTGACCATCATCACCATTGGCTGAGACCTGCTGTGCATGTGTCTTCTGCCCTGCTAGACTGCCATTACTGAGGTGGAGGGTGGACTTTGCTTCGACTGATGGAGCTACAGAGGATTTCCCTTGAGGTTAGACTGCTGGTCCTCCATGGGCCTATACGTAGTAGATAGACTGGTTGGATGGTTCTTAGGCCTAGCTAGCTAATCGGCTGGCCGTCGGATCGTCCCTTGTCGTGACTGGATCTGCCCATGTCATGGGCGGTCCTATCACTAGCCCCCCATGTTGGAGAGCTGGGCCTTTCCGGTCTACGGCATGTCAGATGATGGGACGCTACTTGCTAGCCCTATTCACATGCCTCTTCCCGAGATGCTTCAATCGTCGGTTCCCAAGAGTTACGCCCCTTTTCCAAGCGCTTTGCAGTCTTCCTTATGATGGTGGAGGGATTCAACGCTCTATTTGGAAAGATTCTGTTCTGAACCGAGACCTCGCCTCAATTCCTTGTCAACAATTGGTGGACTCATCTTTTCTTTGGGAGCTTGCTATCCTTCTATTATGGTTATAAAAGGAGGATCCTCTTGTTCTTTTCTTTCGGGTCTATCCTCACACCAGCTAAGTGATGTGGGAGCTCGACGTTGCCTTAGTCCTCCTAAAGCCTCGTGCCGGGATCAGGTGGAGTCCTAGAAGATTTGAAGACAAGTTTAGCGCTTGCAGCATTGCCATTGTTCCAGTTGTTCTTGTGTCGTCTAGATCCTACTCCGGCTGATCTCGTGCTACCATGCTTGGCAACTTGGTGGTAAGGTCCCTTCTTTCTTTCCTCCTTCGATGGGCTTTCGAAGGTCCTCTTCCAGAGGGATCCCTTGGGGCAGGCATTTCCCGCAAGCTTTCTAATCTAGGGAAGTGGCCTCGCCTTGATCTCTTCTCTAGGGTCATCGCCAAAGCTTGCTAAAGTAGTTTTCGGATGGGAAGCTTCTCTGATATTGACGGCAGTGTTTTGTTCACTCTTTAGAGAACCGCTTCCCATTCACCTTCTACGACACCTAGTTTTCGGTCAGGACGTTCTATACGTAGCTAGACAAAGTCCATGTAGTGTTCACCCATGGTTGTCCTCCCTACATGTGTTTTTCCCGATCTAGTTTCCAGTTGAGTGCCGCCGTTTTTTTTTTGCTTCATTTATCTTCTACTATGCACTTATGCTGTTGCTTTGTGATTGGGGTATCCTCGCACCATCGTGTGTAATTTGGCATCTGACAGTCAGTTAATCGTGCTTCCGGCGGCTCAGTTATTTGACGACCAACCTCTTGGTCAGCCATCCTGAAAGCTTCGCCAAGAGGCCATCCGAGACAAACGTCATTGAGCTGGCCTGGGTGGCGCTCAATTCGCATCCTATCTCAAGCCGTATCGTGTCACGACAGCCACGTCTTTATGTTGTTGGTCTTCTGGCGACACCATACACCTTCATGAAACGCTGGCACTTTCGGGATCAGTGTGCCGCATTTATTGCTGACAAGATAGATTGACAGGCAGTTGTTAATACTGGCGTGCGGGAATTCGAGACGTCAGGATTATTTTGAACGACTGTGGGAAGGAGCGTGTCACGGCGTTCTGCGGTACTAGCACGCGTGGTTGCCATCATGAGGGCAGCCGTTTGACTTCCCTACGATGTCGTTTCTGGCTCAAGGTCTTTGCCTATTTAAATCGCATGCCCTGTGTAGTTCCCACACTTTGCCTTCGTCTTCGACTCGTTGCGAGCTTTCTCTTCTTTTCGCGCATTTCCTTCTCCTCTTCTAACTATGGCCACCAACGACATTAGGAAAATTCGATCAATTCTCACCATTAAGACATCCAGTTGCCACTCTCTTAGTTCAGGATTCCAGGGAACACGGCATTCCTGCTGCCTAGTGAAGACGGCAGGGCCTATTCTCCACCGGACAGTTTCATCACTATCTACGAGATCCATTTGCAAGGTGGACTCCATTTTTCAGTGTCGGCGGATCTGTACGCAATCCTGACAGCCGTAGGGGTACCGATGGCAGGCTTATGCCCAACGCCGTCCGGTACCTGGTGTCCCTCTGTCTGCTCCTGGTGCCACGGATGTCGATTCACCACCATGTCAGTGAGGGTGATATCCACCATTTTGCAGAAAGCTGACTGGATTTTTTTGTCTTCTCGCTCTGGCTTTAACTTCAAAGGGCTGAACCCTAATTCAGTTAAGAACTAAAAGGATCGTTTCTTTTACTTAGCAACTCCTTCCGACTGGGCTGTCTCCAACAAGTGGGGGAAGGTGAGAATCAGCATCACCAGGTCCCTAGAGGAGAGTAAGAAAGCCCAGGAGAAACCCTTGGTGGATTTCAGCACTTTCAGGGAAAGAGGACATTGGCTGACTTCGATGGCTCAAGAGGTGATGTGCACTGTGGTCATTCTGGAAGAAACCGTTGCGCCAGCCCCCAAGTTCCCAGGGTCGGAGGATGTCACATTTGTAGGAGCCGAGCAGGCTGTAGAGTTACCTGAGGCTGGCTCGAGATGTCCTCCCGCCGAGGGGGTTTCCTTTGCATAGGTATTCATTTGGCATCCCTTTGCCTTTTTCCTGCATTTGTCTTTTTTCTTCTAACACATTTGCAACCGACGGGTTTAGGAGAGGGCTCTCTTGCTTTCGGCAGCCATTAGCTTTTTGGCTCGAGGGCACATCAATGCATCAAAGCACGGAGCTGTTGTCGACAGGGTTGAGGCCCTAGAGGGCGAGTTGTGCGCGGCTAGGGAGAAGATTACGTCCCTCGTAGGGTCACTTCACAATTCACAGGAGCGGTACCATCTCTCCGCAAATGCTGCCTTCAGCTTGAGGATCAGCTGAGGGCCTCCATTCTAATGGTGGATCCTGGGAAGGTGCTGGAGGGTAAATTCTAGGATGATATTCACCTCTATCAGTGAATCACACAGCTAATAGCTCTGGACTTTCCGATTTTCTTTTTTCACCCGGCAAACGCTAGTGTCACCCAAGGGTCGGACTTACTTATTCCTTCTGCAGGGACGGGTGAGGTTTCATCTTCCCAACAGGGTGGTGACTAACTACCGAGCCAAATCTCTCCAAACTTTCCGATTTTTTTTTTTTTTAGGAAAACGGTCCGCTTATTCGTTCAGAACTAATTGTAATGAAACCAATTTGACTGCCACGACCTTTGTGGCTGATGGTTCTCTACTTCGTGTAGAATAGCCTTCTCTTTGCTCACCCGGTTAAGCTATCATTGCCGAGTTTTCCTAAGTCACCTAGGCCCGATGGTGCTCAATCCCTTGGGAAGGGAGTGTTACGGCACTTTGATCTTGTCGGGTGCTCTATCCTATTGGCAAGGCGTCACCGCACGCCCAAAGATGAGCCTCACTAGAGCTAACTGGGTTTCATAGCTGCAGTAGCTGGGCCCTAGCAGAGTCGTAGGCTGTCGCCCATGCATTGCCATGTCGATGCTCGGTCCTGTCCAAGGACGTCGTTGCCCATGCGCATTTGGTCCTAGTCCGTTGACCGTTGTTACTGAAGGTGCTCTCTCCACTAGAGGGAGGTCGTTGCACACTCGCTGTAGAAGCCCCCTAAGGTTTCAGAGGCCACTTGGTTGGGAGCTCCAAGAGCCCCCAAGCCTAATTTTTGGCCGCCACTGGGCTGCTAGGTGCGAGACCAAAGTTTAAAGTTCAACCACTATGTGGGCCGCTTGACTTGGGGATAAGGTTTTTTGACCATCAATGGGTCACAAAGCAGGCCAGGATGGGTCCTACCTAACTTAGGGACAATTTGGGTCACTTAATTTGATAAAATAACAACCATGAACGCAATCTCATGGGCACGTATGCATGAATAAATAACAATTTTATTAATTAAAAATATGATACAGCTATAAGCATTCGGGATGATGCACTGGGATGTTACTTGGGCTTGGCTGGAGCTTATTGGTACTGCTTCTTGAGGTTGGTGGCGTTCCATATCCTCGGGATAAACTTGCCGTCCTGAGTGCAAAACTTGTACATGCTGTTCTGAAGGATTGTTGAGACAAGGAACTATCCCTCCTAGTTTGGAGATAGTTTGTTCCTATTAGCAGTTTTATCGGTTGCCTCTACGTTCTGTAGGACGAGGTCCTACACCTTGAACTAGCGGGCTTTTACTCCTTTATTATAGTACCATGTGATCCACTGTTAGCATGTTGCGGTCCAAAGTCGGACAGTGTCTCAAGCCTCCTCAAGCAAGTCGATGTGCTCCGTGAACCTTTGAGAGTTGCTGAGGGGGTCGAAACTTTTGACCCAAAGGTTAGACAGACCGACTTCCACAGGGACGACTGCTTCCGTCCCGTAGTATAGACTGAAGGGCGTTTTATGGGTCAGCTCCCTTGGGGTGGTTCTATACGACCAAAGAATGGAAGACAACTCATCAACCCAAGAGCCCACAGCATCTTCCAGCTTGGTTTTCAACCCATAGAGTAGCGTTTGGTTCGTCATTTTCGCCTGCTCGTTGGCTTGCATTGTGGGAAAGCAACTAAGGTGTGAACCAACTTTATTCGCAGGCTTGTGCAGTACTTGGTGAATTGTTTGTCGGTAAATTGAGTTCTGTTGTCGGTCATTATGATCTCAAGAATCCCGAAACAGAAAATAATGCTTTGGCGAACGAACTTTGTCGCATTCTACTCAGTTATTCGCGCTAGTAGAGACGCTCTAGCGAACGAATTTTCTTTGTCCGAATGCCACAAGCAAAGGTTCGAGAATGTCAAGAACCCATTACGCGAATGGCCAGGGTGTCCAGAGGGCTTGTAATTTCATGTGCCGTTGGTGAGGTATGTTCCCATAGAGTTACAGCTTTTGTACTTCTTCACAAATTACATGGCATCGTGCTTTATTGAGGGCCAGAAAAAGCCTTGTTTTATTACTTTGAAGGCTAAGTTTTTGCCACTATGTGCGAGCCACAAACGCCAAGGTGCACCTCACTCGGTGCATAGTTGGCCTCTTTCGGTGTTAGGCATCCCATGTAAGGGACTGAGTATCCCTGACGGTATAGTCTTTCGTCTATAAAGGTATACTAGCCTGTTGTCTTTCTCACATGCTTTCCCCCGTCTGGGTTCTCCAACAGGGTGCCATCAGTTAAATACTTTCTATATAGGGTCATCCAATTGTCGTCGTCGGCTACTTGCAGCACCTTGCTCTTGGGATAGCTAGGACTTCCCGCATGTTCTTGGAGTATTGTTCTAGGCCACTGGTTGCTACTGCCTTGCCAGCTAATCGACCTTCCAGTTCTCTTCCCTGGGTACGTGGATTATTTTGACTTGATTGAAAGCCCGAATCAGCCCCCTCGCCTTGGAAAGGTACTTTGCGAGTTGTAGACTGGACGCCTCGAAACTCTCTTGGATTTGGTTAACGACAAGCTCGGAGTTGCTGCAGACTATAAGAGACTTGGCTGAGCATTCCTTGGTGAGACAAGCCCCAACGATGAGCGCCTCGTACTCGGCAACGTTATTGGTAGCTAGAAACCCAACGGTGGCAGAGTACTTGATTTCTAACCCATCCAGGGTTCACAGAATCACGCCAATTCCACTGCCTGCCTGTGTCATTGAACCATCGACGTTCAAGGTCCATGTCTGAACAACCAGCCTATCTGCATCTCCGGTGCAGTCGGGGGCATCAGGAACCTAGGTCGTAGTTCCGACTATGAAGTCGGCGAAAGCCTGACCTTTCATGGCTGGCCGTGGTCAGAACTTCGTATCTAACTCGCTCAGCTCAATAACCCATTTGGCCAGTCACCCAGAAATATCAAGCTTTTACAATATTCCCTTCTAGGGTTGGTTCGTTAGAACAATGACCTTGTACGCCTGGAAGTATGGTTGCAGCTTTCGAGGGAGTATATCAGAGCCAATGTGATCCTCTCAGCATGTGAGTAGCGGCTCTCGGTGTCGATCAAGACCTTGCTGATGTAGTACACTGGTCACTGCATGCTTAACTGCTGCTAGATTAGGATCGAGCTTGGCACCGTGTCGAAAATTGCCAAATATAAATGCGACTCTTCGCACTCTTGTGGTGAGGTCAAGAGAGGAGGATGGGAGAAATATTCCCGACACTTCTGGAATGCAACATCACTCAGCCGTCCATCATAACTTGGTTGCCTTGGTTCCCCTTAGGGCTTTGAAGAACAGTAAGTATTTCT
This sequence comes from Nepenthes alata, assembly GCA_028571085.2. NCBI lineage: Eukaryota > Viridiplantae > Streptophyta > Magnoliopsida > Caryophyllales > Nepenthaceae > Nepenthes > Nepenthes alata. The sequence goes on from JAOVVI020007693.1 coordinate 12,683, forward strand.
CTGCCGATTTTGCCAAGAACTGAGACAGGGGAATGACCCTTCCGGTGAGCTTTTGGGCATCCTTTATGATTCGACAATGACTCATGTCAAGGATGGCCCTTATCTTTTCGGGGTTCGTTTCGATACCCCACTAAGACACTATAAAGCCCAAGAATTTCCCGGAGGTCACTCCGAAAATGTACTTGGCAAGGTTGAGTTTCATCTAGTGCTTTCGGAGGACCTCGAAGGTCTCGCTCAAGTCGCGAATGTGGTCGTTGAGGACTTTACTTTTGACGAGCATGTCATCCACATACACTTCCACATTTCAGCCGATTTGGGCTTCAAATATATTGTTCACCGGCCGTTGATAGGTTGCCCCAACATTCTTTAGATCGAAGGGCATGACCTTGTAGCAATAGGTCTCTTGGTCCGTCATGAAGGTGTGTTCCTCATCCTCCGGGATTATACTAATTTTATTGTATCCTGAGTAAGCGTCCATGAAACTTAGCAGCTCGTGGCTGGAGGTAAAGTCCACCAACTGACCAATCCTCGACAACGGAAAGTTATCCTTTGGGCATGCTTTGTTCACGTTAGTGAAATCCACGCACATTCGTCACTTCCCATTACTTTTCTTAACTAGTTTGAATATTGGACCTCTCTGATAAACCCAGCATCGAATAGCTTTTTCACTTCCTTACGGATGGCGACCAATTTCTCAACCGAATGGTTACTACGTTTTTACTGGACAGGCATACGATCGGGATCGAGGTCCAACTTGTAGACCATTAGTCCAACTGGTATCCCTGGTATGTTGGTAAGAGTCCACGCAAAGATATCGGCATTTTGCTCGACAAAGGTGATGAGCTAGTCGCGAACGAGCCCCGGAAGGAAGCTACCAATGTGTACGCATTTTTCAAGTTCATCGAGTCCGAAGGAATCTCATCAATTGACTCCCCTAATTAAGCCTGTTGGAGGGTAGCCTTGTCCCGAAAATCAAGTCCCCAGCCACCTGGGTTGGTGTCGTCGAAGCGACTTAGGATAGATAGTATGTTCAGCCCATCACTTAATCTCCTAGGACTTTTCCAACACCACAAGACGTCGAAAATTTTATCTTTTGGTGTGGAATCAACATCTCTGTCCCAAAAGCGATTAAGTAGGGCCGTCCCAAGATCATGTTGCAGACAGACAGGAGGTCGACGATAAGGAACGTAAGCATCCGAAAAGCCATGCGCGGGTATGTTCCCAGCGTTACCTCCAATTGAACAGCTCTTTGCATGGTCACTAGTTCGTTGCCCAGGCCATACAAGGGTTCCTCGGTGGGCCTCATATGGCTCTTTTTTAATCCAAATTTAAAGAAAGTATCAAGATACAACAAGTTATAAGAACTCCTATTATCGATAAAAATTCGTTTTAGTTGATAGTCTATGGTACCATCTGAAACGATGACAAATACAACCAAATGGTCGGAAAAGGGATCATTATATGCGTCATATCGTTATTGCTAAAACTAATAACATTGATCCTAACCCATACCCTCGGCTTCTTGCAGCTAGAAGTACTCTCTAGTGGCCCGAGGCATTACCCTTTGCTGGCTTTCTTGTTATCATGTTGACAATCCCGACTACCACTCCATTCCTTGGTTGCTCCTGCGCATCTTCATTTGCGGCTGCGGGAGCCTGTCCTGAGTTCAGTAGAAATTTCGTGAAATGCCCCAGGAGGATCAGGCCTTCGATCTCCTTTTGCAGAGTCTGGCAATCCCCAATTCTGTGGCCCTGGCAATCGAAGTATCCAAGAGTTGAAATCAAGTGTAGGTATGGAATTTCTTACTATAACTAGGCCAATTTACCAACCTCCATTTCCTTTTTCCTGCTTCCTTCTCCCGTCAACTTATCCTCTTTCTACATACTTCTCCTTTTCCCTTCTTTCTTCTATTATTTCCTTTTTTGCTGGGCTCTCGGCTGATGAGGAATTATGCGGGCAAAGCCTTGTATTTTTCTTGTTATAATGCCAACTAACCACCCTTTAAAAGATAA
>JAOVVI020007695.1:0-14693 GCA_028571085.2 Nepenthes alata
TCCAATCCAAATTATCAAATATTAAGTTTTTTATCCCATTATATGAGATCAGTTATATAAATCTGTTTTCGAACAAAAAAATAAAATAATATAACTGCTTAGCTTGAACTTGTTAAGAAAAACAGCCAATTTTCAGCCGCATAATTGAAAGAAGAAATGCACCCATCAACATACCTCATCAATAAAGAGGCCTAGTAATGTTAGAATTGTAATCTTATTTTTACCGGTTGTTTTTCCTCCTTTTCTGTTGTCGGGATGGAGGGTTTGCATGTGGTTTGTAGTGTCCGATTTTTATTTATAAATTATGGTATTATTTCTTAATTTTGAATCAATTTATAAATAATTATATAATTCAAATTTTAAGAAAAATTGATTTTAGAATCAAGCTTGGTGTCTAATTGATACTCATGTGTATTTCGGACAGTATGTGTGCACTCGAGAGGAGCCTTTGGGCGCTCATGTGTGTTTCAAACAAATTGTATGACGCATGGTGTGCATTTTCATAGCGCTCATACGTGATTTGGGCAGATTGTTGATGTATGAGCCAGTCCTAATGCGGTGCTCGTGTACGCAGGAGAGTTTGAGCAGCATTTAATGCAAGCAACGTGTGCACTATTTTTAGCCATCCTTAAAGAAGAGGAGAAGCAAGAGAGAAGATAAATAAGAGAAAGAAAGAGAAGGTAAATTTGAAGCTTTATTTTGTTAGATCAGTCAAATCAAAAGGTTAAGATAAGAATTATATGCTTATTTCCTTGATTTATTTACAAATCCTTTGGTTTTAACTACGATTCATGTTTTGAGATACACTTTAAATGTTGTTACATAAATTGGTTTTTATTAAATATTTTTAGATTTTACTGAATATTTGAGGAGATTATTTCTTTTGTATGAAATAAGTAAATATTAAAAGTATTATATTTGTCTATAGAAATATTTGTAAAAGAAAAGTCAAGAACTTGTATATTTGAGCCTGACATGTGATAATTCGTATATGTATTTCAAATTGGATTTGATTTTGATATTTATGCTTTTTCACAATGTAAAAATTTTATATTTATACTTTTCTAGAGTTAAATTTCTATACTTTTTCTACAGAGAGAAAAAGTCTTAAACCTTCTGTTATAAAGTTCCTTGATTTAATATTTGAGATGTGTAAGCTTTGACCGATATTTAAAATTATCTGATATTAGACATGGACTTTTAAAACTATTTTTGTACTTTGGATTATATTGATATTTATATGTGGATTATAAATTTTGTGTGCAAAATCATATTTAGATTTCAGTATTGGATGATTGACATTTCATTCATTTAAATTATCAAATTTTTGCATGTATTTAATTTTGTTTCGTTCCTCCGTTTTCTTTTAATGGATACGTGTTTTGTTAATATATATGTATATACTTGTTAAACTTTTAACTCATAATCTTATACTAATCTTTTCGGATTAAAGAGTTATGGATCGCTTGCAGGGAATTTGGACAAATTTGATTAAAGATTTTGTTTATATTTCGATATATATAAATTTGTACTCGGATGTAGCACCTTTGAGGAGCGATGTACACATTATTGGTAACAATTTCTATTATTTGAAAATTTTCTTTTGAACCGTTCTATATTAGGCTTTGGTATTGTTTAAATTGATGCAGATTTAACATCGTGATTGTATAGTGTTAGACTGCTATTTTTCCTTACAAGTTTGAATTAAGCAAGTTATTGTTACTGTTTCGGGGACCGAACGGATAGTTTAAATTGGTCCTATGTTTGCAATTATAAGTCATGATTATTAGTAATGGTTTGATTTTTTCGAATCCAACCCAGATTTTGGATAATCGTAATTGTATTTGTTTCTTTATGGATAAGGAAATATTTATTCTGATTTAATTATTATTACTTATTATTTATTTTTGATCTGGGGTTGTGACATAGTCGAGCCATCAGTGAGGCACTAGTCCGAAAAAGCTAAAATTCTAGAATTGTCTATTATTTCGCTCTCTTTTTGCCATTGGGGGTGAAAATTTTACACTCTTTTTAGTCTTATCCCATTATCTTTGATAGTTATTAGCCTAAACAAATGCAAAAATTGATTGATAAACTTCAATAAAGTTCCCCAACATAAGAATTATGACATCATAATTATACCGGCAGGCAGAGTCTAATGTGTGAGAAGCGGCCAGCCACCATATAAGAGGTGACAGCCAACGTTCGACATTGGAAGGAAAAGAGTTCTATCACGGACGATTGTCTTTGGGAGCTATTAAAGTCCCCTCATAGAACTAATAATAAGTATTTAATCATGGCTATTTGGATGGCTAGGAATAGAATGGGTTATCACAATCTTAATTGCATGTTTGGTTATTAGAATGAAATAAGATATAAATAGAATAATTATTCTAATCAAATAGAATAATATGAGAATAGAATTAAAAATTTTTATTAATATATTTGATTATTAGAATAAAATAAATTGATAATTATTATTTTAATATTTATATATAGTAATAGTATGAGAAATAATGTAAAAATTTAGATTAATGACTTTTTTTAGCCTTATTTAAGGAAAAAAAGATTTTGGAGATTAGTGAGTATGAACAATATGTTGGGGTCACTCCTTCGTAGTACTTTTATCCGCGGACTCACAATGAGGAAAAGGACGCGGACTTTTGAGTGGTCCGAGAAGCCTGTCAAGACGGACGAGAACTCGTTGGACGCGTCATGTTCGAGAGGAAGCTGAGGACATTGACGAGGAATCTGAAAATTTAGGCGTTGACTCTCTCTCTCCGTAGGCCTGCTGTAGCCGCGTTTTTGTAAGTGGGTAGTTGACCCACTCTGATTGGAGATTGAGACGGCTACAACTTTTCAGGGTATCAGGCCTACCATTCTGGCATGTCGGGCGTGCGCCTGCCATGGCAGGCCTAGGGGGCGTGGTCCTGTCACTCTACTGGCAGTAGGGTGACTGGCCGACCACTAGGTCCTTTGTGTATATAAAGGCTTGTGCCCTTGCTTGTGGGTTGTGCTGAGTGCAAGTGCTGTATCCGACGGGAGAGCATCTTGAAGGAGCTTTGAGAAAGCTGTGGGCAAGCCTTGTTGTAAAGATAGAGAGAGACACTTTTAGAAAGAGATTGATACACTTGTGATTATTTTTCTTTATTTGGGTTTTGTGTAGCTAAATTTTTTGTAAATAATTAATTCTTTATAGTGTATTCTTTGGTGGTTTTTTTCTTAGTTAAGAAGGGTCTTTCCACATTAAATCTCGTGTGTATTTCTCTCATTTTTCTATTTTTACTTTTGGCCATCCGACCGAAAGCTCTGCCCTGTTGCCGTCCGAGTGCTCCGCCCGCCGGATCACCGTATCTTTCATTTTGCGCCAACACAATACCTATACGCCTCCATAAAAATATCATCTACAATAATAATAATAATAACAATAATAACTGTAGCCAATATTGGAAATATGATGATTGATAGTTGCAAGTTGAACTTATAGCTGATAATGATATGTGATGGTTTAAAGCTATTGGCCCAAAATACAGCCATATGATGTTCGGATTAGATTTTAGATTTGTATTTGCTGTGGGTGTACGGTGGTTTCGATATATGTGACGAAATTATTGAATTTTATATGAGATTTTTCTCTAATTTATATGCACAGTCTTGTTCATGATGATACTTACTGAACATTTGACTCACGTTTTTTATTTTTTCTCTTTCAGAGTAGAAGGTTTAGATCTGCAGCAGGAGTTGGATATGATTCAGCTAGTATCATATTCTCTTGGTGAGTATTTTATCCTTACGACTATTAGGAAGTAGGTTATTGTTATTTTGTATGGACAGTTGTCTGATAAGGTCCCTTGATATTTAATTTATAGGGTTTTGTGTATTTGATTTGTTACACTCAAATTTAAAATTTATAAGGATAATAATTAAAATTTAATTAAGAATTTATTTGACCTACTTGGTTCGAATTCGTAACATTTTCCATGCAAATGGCTGAAATTAAGCGAAGAGGACTATATATATCCCAATAGGCATATAAGCGCAGGTTAGGAGTGTCACATCCCAGTACCCAAATTCTAATAGTAATTAACGTGATCATTCCATTAACAAATAATAAATCCAAATTAACGAAGCACGTGAGTTTCGTATTGATATCTCGAATGATCTAAAAACATAAATAAATCTAACCTTAGGATGCGAAACGCCAACATAGTGACTAGAATACCGACCATACAATTGCGTCGGACCATACATAATGAATCATGTTTAATCTAAAAATCAGAGTAATTACATCTACAATAGACCGTTACTAGATAAATCAATCTCCATTCTTTTAATTATAGACCAAATTTAAATAATATAAACATTATAAGTTATTGATTGAAAATCAAATATATCATCAATTAACTAACATTTCTAATACTAATATCAACGGACATCTCTTTCTTCAACCTTACTCATTAAGTACCTGAGCCGTTAATCCAAAGGGGGGTTAGTAAAAATAAAAATAAGAGTGAGACGAAAATTCAGTAAGGCATATAAATTTATAATTAAATATATAATTTGTATTAAAATATGTCGGAAGGATAATGAATCAAATTTGGATGAAATGCCATAAATTTTTATGGCAAATGTGTATAATTTTTTAATTTTTTTCTATTTTTATTCAATTTGTGCATACAATTGATGTTCAATTATACAAATTCTTAGGGATTAAGGGTCAGTAGAGCCTTATTGACTAAATGAGTAAACAATTAAAACTTAGATTATATTTATTTTAACATAAATAAATGCCTTGTACTACTATTCAATATTTGTAGGTAGGTTGTTATACATATTATCTTATAGATGAGATCAAATACCGTTTTCACTCGCGAATGTTAGGTTCAAACATTAAACACCACTTTAATATACTAAAATATGTCATAATATATCATCATAAAATTTCTTACAATGGCTTAATGTATAAACAAATAAAAATTCTACACAATTTTACACAATTATTGTATTTTTTTAATCCAAAGAAAATATTCTTAGTTATTTAACAAATTATAGATTTTTCCTTTAAATTTCTTATCATATCATATTTTAAATTCTACAGAAACGTGTTCATGCTTAAGACATGAAATGCCACATTATCAAAAAGTTATAGAAAACCAATAAAAAATAATAATATTGTAAAATTTTAAGACTTTATTTCAAATAATATGTATGCAAAGATAAATTTATAAAATTTCAGAATAAGCAAACTTATACATAATAATTTTAAACATGTAAGAACATTATATACAAAATTTATAACATATTTAAATATTAAACTAGATTCTCAATATAAATATAAACATTTTTACAAAGAAATAATTTATCAAACCAATATACATAAATTAAGAAATTGATTTTTATAAAAATGGTGAAGAGTGAGAGTTCATGCACGTAAAATTTTAACATTTTAGTTATAAAATTGTGATATTTAAGAGCATTTGAAATAATAAATACTCAATAAAATATGAAAAGACTAATAGCAAAGGAAGAAAAGTTTGGGGTACATTTGTTGTAACTTTAAATTTACCGAAATCATGTTTAGATTGACCTCAATCAACTTTCTTTAGTTTCCTTTCTCTCTGTTTTTTCTTCTTCTCCTTCTCTTTCATCTCTTAAAATCTGGCAAAAAATGATCAAAAATTAACTGAATATGACTTATATAGTAGACTGGAGCACGTACGTGCATCGAGTGTATATTAGGTGTAGTGACCAAACATGGTGGCGCATGAGCGCCGCCTCAGGCGCATATCATGCATTAGCATTCTGCTCAACGTGCTTGAGCATCCCCAGGAATGTATTGAAGGCAAACACATCGAAAATTATGCTCAAGTTTCGATCAGGCATCTATCAAGCATGACTTCTTAGCCCAGGACATGCATGGGCATGCATCGGATATTGGTCAAGCGTCCTTCTAACTTGATGTAACCCAACCTAAGATTAATTTTGATCAATTTTTTTATTCCTTTGATATTAATTTTAATTATTTCAATTTAATTAACTATGATTAAATTAAAATTCAAAACTTGCACCTTATAAGGAATGCATTGAGCGCCATATTTTGGCACATGCACACACAAGCACCAATTGTGCACATCTCGTGCACGAACTATTCTACCCTCGGGCGCAAAACTTTTGCCTAAAACATGTCGGAGCATGCCTTTGGCATTTATTAAGCGTTGAATCTAATTCCTCTAATATTTTTTTTTGAATTTTTTGTTATATAATTATTTCTCATATTAATCAAATATATACAAATTATTACATTATAAATATAAATTAAAAAATTAGGCATTACATAGTATGAACCTTAAACAATAATTACCTCTATAACTATTCCATTAGAGTTTGAAAATGATAAAAATTCTAATTTTGATAGATATCTAAAGTTGAAGTTTTTGTTTGAACTTCAGAGGGATAAAAACACGCACATAACTTACACAATGGAAATGAACTCCCTCATCTCTTATTAATTGTCGGTTACGAAATGCCATGAGAATATAATGAACAAAATCATAAATAAATGTATAAGTTATATAATAATATTTAATGTGGAAAACCTTTTATAATCAAGAAAAAAGGTCACAAGATAAAATCCAAAACAATTCACTATAATAGTATCTGGTTAGAGAAATAACCCATTCTGGTAGCTCTTTATTACAACTCGAGTAAATAATTGTTAAATAAAATTTTTAATACACCTTAATATTCAAAAGAAAATAAAACACTTAGAAAATGATCAACGAATAAGTAAAGGTTTTAGTATCAAGACTAGAGTAACATCCCTAAACTTGATGAATAATAGAATTCAAATCGAACCTAATCAGATGTCAAAAATCTCTCTTCTTTTTTCTCCCTTCATTCAGTTTGTGTAGCACCCTTATATTAGAAACACTTTTCTTTCTTGACTTAGAAATCCACGCAAGATTTTTCGACCTGGGGTTAGCATTTGAACGCCTGATTTAGAGTTCAAATGCTATAGACAAAAATTGCCTCTGTGCTCCCACTGGAATTGATACACGTGTGCTACCTTAGGTGCGCATCAGGCATACCCAACATTGTTACCCAAGTATGAGCTTTCCCTCAAGCATCTGTGAGGCATCGATCTCCCATGCCACTCTAATCTTTTGTTAAAGTGAATTTTTGCACTAAAACCAAGCAAACCTCCAAAAAGCTTGTTCATTGGACGTGAGTCACAAGTGAGTGATCAATAATCTAACAAATTTCCTCTTACGACGCTGTGGGGGATCCATCGCCTCTCTAATGATCGTCACCTCTTACATTTGGAAACTTACCCTCTATGGGGATCCCTGTGTCGATCTTTACAAGCTTGAATGTCATTCTCTTCCATTCCAGTTGGATGTATATTTTGGGTCCCATGATTAGATGATTATTATATTATTATTTGATATATTTAATGGTGTTTAATATAAGTTTACGTCCTGATATCGGTTTGATTTAAGTCAGTAGAATAAATAATTAATTTTAATTTTAAATGTAAAACTAGATTAAGATAATTATGAATTAAGAAATAAAATAATTTTGATATTTTGAACTAGCGTGGGGGACTGTGGCAATTTATGGTATCAAAAAATACCATAAATTATCTCGTGATAAATTTAAAAGATGTTAGTTGGACAAAAAAAACCAAATTCTTGCCCTAATAGGTAGGAGGAGAATCTCATTATTATAGCCAAGATGACAGATTTGATAGATTAGATGGCTCAAAAATTGTAAAATTTGAAACTGACGGTAGTCAATCCATGGGGGCTTTTGATAGCGTATGATCACGTTACTAATGAGCGAGCGCTAGAATTTTTGGATGACATAGACCCTATGAAGGTAAAGATTTAAATCCAAAGAATTTAGAAAGTTTTTAAAATAATCAACTATTCAGAGGATGATAAAGTGAAATTTGCCTCCTACAATTTGGACGAGGAGGTGGATCACTAGTAGGTCATGAAAAAGAGGATTTTGGAGCTAAAGAACGAGCAAATTCTCTGGAACATGTTTTGGAGACATTTTTGGAGAAGTATTTTCTTATAAATTTGAGAGAACAAAAAAAGATGAATTTGCCCAGCTGTCATAAAAAAAAGAACTATGGGGGATTATGACATCAAATTTATTAAACTAATTTGTTATACCCCCTATATTGTTATGGACAAGATGAGGAGAGTAAGGAAATTCTTACAAATGTTAAATAACACTATTCGCAAGTAGTTGGTGACCTTGTGGGAAAGGACATATGGTGAAATATTGGATCAAGCTTTGTTGTATGAATAAAAGTTGAAGAAGGATAAGTTCTCTGAGAAAAAGATTACAAGTCGAAGAAGCCATAGCTCATGACTGAGAGGATCCATAACAAGATAAAGTCTTTTCCGACCACTTAATTTAGGATTGTCCATATCCTTTGAGGCAAATTGCAAAAAAGCCACGTACTTCAAGACGAGCGTTTGTGATAACAACCCAAAAATGAAAATGCGTCCTTATCGATAGTTGAAGGTAAACTTGTAATTTTTGAGATTTTCATACATATTTTATTAGATATTGGATCTACACACTAGTTTGTGTCTCCGAAATTTGTTTGCCATTTACTTTCATCCCCTAGGATTATGAATTTTTCTTTAGTAATGTCAAAGCTTATGGAGTCATTTTTAGTGATCGTATAATGTCCCACGTCTTCATTTTTGTCATTAACTATTATCATAATTGATTAATGAGATACATCTATATATATATATATAGACAGTATTCATACAATTGTCACGTCATTAGCGGCTCCAACACCATACTATAGGAGTACAACATTGAATCTTATTAATGAAAGATATCTACTAAAAATTATCAACAAAAAATAACTCTATAATATCTTATGGAAGCATACATAATATCTATCACAATCTATAATAGTATCAAAATTTTGTACATCATTTCATACTTTCAGAGTTTTACATATATTCGGTACATCAAAATCAAAACAATAATATCCTTCTTTCTAAACATAAGAAATAAAATTCTTAATTTTATTTCTCTTCATCTGGTATCAACTCATGCGAATCATCTAAAAGTTAGTAAAAATAGTAAGGAAGTGAGCCAAATACTCAGTAAGGCATCATATATAGTAATAACATATAAATTTTACTTAAAACATATCATCGGATGGAATAGGAGTCATAATGTATACATAACCATAAAACATTGTTAGAAAATGTTTTCTCTTTATCTTGTTCTTTCACTAGTTTCACCATCAAATACATTAAAAACTTATTTATATTTAGGGATTAAGACTAGTAAGTCTTACCAACTAACGAAACGAACAATCAAGAAAAGAATTATGTGTGTTCTCACATAATCTAAGGCCATGATATCTTATTCAACACTCAATTTTTTTTGGTAAGTAACTATTATTCAACACTCAAACGTGAGAGGTACTATTTACAACTTGGTAGACGGTGCTAGACATCCATTTTTATATCCTCCGTGATTACAATGGGGTAGTCCTCGATTTATCACTGCAATTTTCTAAGACATGTTAGGAAATATCACCCTATGAATAATTTCTCGATCTAATTTCTTATTTTCTTAATTTAGAAAAAATTCTGCACTTTATTTCTTAATTCTTTCCTCTCACCCTTTTAGACAACGGTTTATACTTTCCTTAATAAAATTGTAGAGTCCATTTCTTTTTCTTCTTCATAATGACTTATACATTTTTATCATCATAACAAATCCATAACGTGAAATTTGGACAGCAAATCATGAAGTAAAAATTAATAAATTTTTTTACATATTTAATAAGCATGTATCACACAATTAAAATATACAGTATATTTTTAGCATATGCAGATAATATGAAATAATTTAAAATTAATATCTATGAAGTATAAATATGTAGGAAATATTTTTATACATCTAAATATGAAGAGAATTCTAAAATAATATACATAAATATGATACATATAATTAAATTGGAGTTTTTGATACATTCCGTTGTAAAATTATGGTAGACTGACAAATATGCTAATTTTTCATACTTTTACTTCAAAATCTTAGTTCGAACGAGTATTAGAATAATAATACTCAGAAAGAATATAAATAATTCACAACGACGGAAAGAGAAAGCTAAAAATACATTTACCTTCGCCTGATATACTGAAATTTTTAATCCGAACGTTCTGAATCGGGCTACCCGGACGCTTTCTCCCTTTCTTCTCCCTTCTTCTCTCTCCTTTGACCCTTCTCCCTCTCTTTCTCTCTCTATCTGATTAACTCCACCGCTTGAAATGCGGTGGGTTGCATTTTTGATCAACTCTTATAACATACATGTGCTCGAGCGCAAGTCAGGCGGGGGCAGGTGCGGAGCTAATAGAATCCATGCCTGTTGGGGCGTTCGCCGTGCACCCGTTTTGAAATCGGCACCTACCAGGCGCTTGGGAGTGAGTTCGGCGTGCTACAGTGCTGGCCCAAGCCACATGCCCAATTTCATCTACTTTTGCAATTCTTTTTCATTTTGATCCAATTGTCCACGTCCTTAAACTTTCATTTTATTTATATTAGTTTAAACAATTATGATTAATATAAGTTAAAATCAAATCCTTACATACCAATATTGTGTACTTGATATGTATAATTTAGGTGAATGAGTTTGAATTGGCTATAGATTTGATTTTATTATGTGTATGATTTCTATATAATTTTAGGTATTAATTGATTGATATGCTATAATATTAGCATAAAGTATTTCCATAAGAAAGTATATTTTTTGATTATGGAATGTGAACAGTTTTATTTTCAATGAATAAAATAAAAATAATCAACCTATATTATTTTGACCCTTCATGCATATTATTTGATGAAAGGTGGGTACCTAGCTTACCTAACTTATGTAACAACTACAAGGAGCCACAATGCTTTGCCTAAAAAGATTATGGAATGTAAGAGAATTCAATGATGTTTTTTCAGAGGATCTCTGGATTTGTTACAGAATTAGTAGATCTGGTTCGAAATAGAGCTAATGCCAGGAACAACACCAACATCGAAAGATCCATATAGAATGACGCCATCAAAATTGAAAGAATTGAAAAAGTAATTGTAAGAATTGTTGAAAAAAGGTTTCACTAAACCAAGTATGTCACCTTGGAATGCATTGGTATTAGTTGTAAAGAAGAAGAATTGGTTTATACGACTGTGTATAGATTTATAGGAGTTTAATAAGGTAGTCATCAAGAATAAACACTCATTACCGAGGATGGACAACTTAATCGATCAACTACAAGTGGCATAAAGTGTTTTCAAAGATATATCTTCAATCGTGTTATCATTAATAGATTATTAAGAAAGAGGATGTAGCAAATGTGGCTTTTCCAACTAGGTATTAATATTAGGAGTTTTTTTGTATTGGTTTCTAGGCTAATAAATGCCCTGTAGCATTCATGGACATGAAAGGTTGAGTGTTTTAACCTTGCCTCGATATATTTGTGGTAATATTTATTGATAATATTTTGATATATTTGAAGAGTTATGGGGAGTATAAGATGTACTTGACGATTGCTTCACAAATATTTTGGGAAAGAGGGTTATATGTGAAGCTAAAAAAGTGTAAATTTTGACTCAAAGAAGTGATACTTTTGAGCCACATGTTCTCAAAGGAAGGCATTTTGGTCGATCTTAAGAAGATTAAAGTTATAACGAGTTCGAGCCAATCGATAGCCATGACGGATGTTCGGAGTTTTCTTCAATGGTGGATTCTTATCAAAGGTTTGTAAAAAAATTTTCAACGATTGCTATGCTGCTAACCCACTTAACTCAAAAAAAAGTAAAGTTTTACTAGACCAATAAATACGAAATGAGCTTCTAGGAGTTGAAGGATCACTTAACAACTGCTTTAATTTTACGATCTCAAAAGAATCTTGCGGATTTGTGTTTTATTGCGATGCGACCAGATCGAATTGGGATATGTTTTAATATAATATGGGAGGGTGAGTGCATATGGATCAAAATAATTAAAGATACGTGAAAAAAATTACCTAATACATGACTTAGAGTTAACAGTTGTAGTTTTTGAATTGAAAATCTTAAGGCGCTATCTTTACGAAAAACTATTTTTGGTATATTAGGATCACAAGAGTTTAAATTACTTATTCTTACAAAAGGAGTTAAACATAAAACAAAAGAGGTGGATGGATATCTTAAAAGATTATGATTATGAAATTTGTTATCAATCAAAAAAAATGATATGGTAGCAGATGCCTTGAGCCATAAAATGACGAATCCAATTGCTCACTCGAAGATTAAGGAAATAAAAATGGTAGACTATACAAAAGAATGTGACATCAAGAGGTATTCTTAAAGTACATAAATAATATTATCATATTTTCGGGTACAATTAGAAATAATAGAGAGAATTAAAGAAGCGTAAATGAATAATCCATTCGTAGTGGACATCGTAATATTGTATATCAACGAAGTAGTGAGATTTCATAGGATCTCATTTTCTATCGTATTATATCAAAACTTGAGATTTATCTCTAAATTTTGAAAAAGTTTGTATTGAAAGTTGTGTACTAACTTAAAGTTTGGCATAACTTATTATCCCCAAACAAATGGACAATTTGAACAAATGATTCAAATTTTAGAAAATATGTCGAGGGCTTCAATATTGAAAATGAAAGAAAATTGGGACTATTACTTACCATTAGCCAAATTTGCTTATAATAGTAGTTACTAAACGAGTGTCAGTATAGTCCCTTTTGAAGTATTGTATAGAAGAAAGTGTCATTTCTCAATCTATTGGGTGAAAATCAGATATAGAAGACTTTTGAGACTAGAAGTTAATCAGTATATATCTAACAAGATTCATTTAATTCAAGATCAGTTAGAAGTTGCTTAGAATTGACAAAAGTATTATGTGAATCGCAGAAAGTTAGAGTTAAGTTCTGAAGCTAATGGCCACATGTTTTTGAAAACATCTCCATTGAAAGGAGTCTCCCGATTTGGACTTAAAAGAAAAACTAATTTTGAGATTTATTAATCCTTTTAAAATTCTAAAAAGATTCAAAAATGTGGCATATCAATCGGTTCTACCTTTAAGTTTAGATGATGTTCATAATATCTTTCATGTATCAATATTCCAAAAATATATCCATGACCCCTCCCACATTATTGAACATGAACCGCTGAGAATTGATAGAAATTTATCATATATCGAAAAATTGATTTAGATATTTGGGAAAAGAAATCAAATCTTCCCATAAAAGTAATTTTATTAGTAAAGGTCTCATAAATAAATAATTCTTTTCAAAAAGCCACCTAAGAGAGGGAAGACAAAGTCTAAACAAAGTATTCATAGTTGTTTTCATATTAAGGTATGTGGAATTTTGAGAATAAAATTTTAATTAGAAGGGGAGAAATTTAATATATAAATCTCAAAATATTATTTTAGTGATAATTAATTTGATTAAATTAATAAAATTTTGAGATTAATTGAGATAAATCTCAAATTTAAATAAGTTATATCGAGTAGTTTGACCTACGAATAATCCACGTATGAGTACATTTTAGATAAAATGTCCACATTTGAGATAAGCTCGAACAATGCATTCATGCGCTCGTTTTTTATAAATACTTGTATTGTCCGATTTTAATTCATTTTGTCAAACTTTTGAGAGAAGAGAGAGAAAGAGAAAAAAGAGAGAGGGAGAACAAGAGAGTGAAAGAAAGAGAAAAAAAAAATCAAAATAAAATTAAGATATTTTTTTTGATAAAATTAAGTGAATGTAAGTGCATTTAAATTCTTTTTTCATTTGTTGATATTCATATTTGATCTCTTTAAGTTTTTTTTATTATAAATACTTATACATATATTATTTTTATATTTAGAATGATTATAGTTTATATATATATATATATGTGTGTGTGTAATTTTACTCTTATTTTATAAATTTTTATAAAATAAATATCTTAAATCTATATAAATTTTATTTAAGTATTAAATTTTTGTAATAATGTCTTGCATGCCTTTAAGCTCTATTAAATATTTTTACATATCTTCAAATTTTAAATACATCTTCTTGCACATTTTGAATTGCAATATAATTATTCATATATATTTATAATTAAGAGAAATAACATAAATTATGTTCAATTTCTAAAATGTTAGTTTTAATAATTATACGTGTTTCTTATTTAAAATAAAGTGGTGAGAAATTATATAAACTATATTAATTTTTTTTATAATTTTTGCAATATAATTTTTATATATCTTTAAATAACACATTAAAGTTTTCGTACATTTTTAAATTACATATTATAATTTTTACATATTTATAATTTTTACTACATATCGTATATTTATAGAAAATATGAAAAAAAAACTTTAGATAAGTTTTAATTAAAAAAAATATTTTTTCGGTATAAAAAAATTAAAAAATATTTATATTTAAGTAAAATTTTAATTTAATTAAATATAAACCATTGTAGAGAATTAATAAAATATATTTAAACATATTTTATCATAATTAAAAGTCAAACATATCATCTATAGATCAGCAAGGTGACATTCAGCTCCAACTATGAAAATTATATATAATTGGTCTATCTACAGGTTATTAATAATAGTATATAACATTTAGTTATGTGAAAATAAGTATAATTATAAC
>JAOVVI020007696.1:0-14692 GCA_028571085.2 Nepenthes alata
CGATATCCCTAATTGGTTTGACAGAATATTCCGAAGGTCTTCCTGTTGATTAGTCTAAGGCTTACTGTCTTAGGTGGCTATGACTTAGCTCTGGAGTTTCTCTGACTTGGGGTGGATGCCTAATTTACCAATAGTTTTTACCTTAAGATCTTATTGCTCATGGTATTACTGTATTATTAACTAAGGGGCATGCCCCACCTCTAAACCTCGGGAAAACTCCTGCATAATGGAAGGAAGAAGAAAGTTTTATGCATCAATAATAAAGCCTTTTGACCTCCAAATTATAATAACATGATAACCTATTTAATCCCTGCGAAAACCAAGCCATACATTAATTCTAAACACTTGTTCAAATGCAAGTTCAAATGTGAATATAAATAAATAAAAATGTTAAACATTCCTTGTCCAAATCTTAAAAATATCTATGGCTCTTTAATCTGAAATAGTTAAAAATATGGTAAATTATAAGCTTAAAGTTCAGTAAATATATATATATATATAACACAAATAGAGAAATAAAAAATCGTAAACACCTGTAAAATTCAATATTAGCAAAGTTTCAAATTGTAGGGTTCAGATTATGATTTATACACATAGTTCGTAACATGTACGATTATTAATTTAGGTAAACTGTATGAAATCTTTATATGACGTATTTAAAAAACTCAAATGTTTAAAATCATATAAATTTAAAAATCATATAAAAACCTGTAAATCTTAAAAGATTAAAATCATTTTAAAATATAAAATAAGATACATGTTCAAATCTCAAAAAATCAAATCATGCTAAATTCGAGAATTAAGGATCAAATTCCTATAATATTAAATAATAAGTTACTGTTTAAATTCGTTGGCGGATCATATATAAATTACTTTTGACAAATGAGGTTAGATGTTTTTTTTTTTTTCACTGTGGATGATAAGTATAATTCTCAAGTGTGCATAATATAGTAAAATGTTTGAATATATATTTTTTTAATTTTTTATAATGATTCTTAATAAAAATAAACAAATAGCTCTATAATAAATACAAAAATCTTTTTTAATTTGTAAAAAAATATAAATATAAAATTTTTCATTGTATAAAAAAGTATAAACTCATATCAATTATCAAAATAAAGTTTTTATCGAATATTTGCATGGACTATTAATATGTAATGTTAAATGTACATTATTTAATGACTTTTTAAAAAATAAATTTATATATGAATATAATATTTTAAAATATTTATATATTCGGTAAAAATAAATAAAATCTTTAAAATTTTTATAAAACTAAACAAAATATTAAAATGTTTGGTAAAAAACTCATGTATGCACCAATATTTAAAATATGGGCGAAAATGGTATCATACATATATAATAAAATAAGAAATATAAGTAAAATAGAAAAAATTTAAAAATAGATCAAATAATAACTTTAGGTATGCTTAACATAAGCATCTTATTTATTAGATTTGACTCGAAAAAGTTTTAAAATATCTTTCCCCTTCTCACTCTTCTTCTTATTCATCTTTTTTTTTCTCTCTCTTGTTCTTTATTCAGCACAAAATTGATTGACACGGCACTCAAGGTCCTTAAATTCCGAAATCGGTGTATGAGTACTGATTAAGCATATATCATGCCTTACCTAAACACACAAATGTGTATGAGTGTCACATTAGGTATAGTTTAGGTGTCAACATTTTACTTCATCTGCACACAAGTATTAATACAAGTATATCTTAGGTGCTACTACACTGTTAATACATGCATGAGAATCCTATATGGGCCTATTAGGCGCACTGCTACTGCCTTAAATACGTACAAGCATAAAGATAAGTGCCAATTAGGCATTAATTTTTTGTTGTACAATTATTACTAAAATTAATCTAATACATATTAATTATAATATTATAAATTATGAATAAAAATATCAGGCATTGCAGCATAGTATTGAGAAAAATATAGTAACTCAACGCACGAGACTTGCCTATTGTGAGATTTTAAAATAATTTGATGTATGCAATCTGGCGGGTGTACCTTTCCTTTGGGGCGCCATCCATCTATTTCGGTGTTAGAGTTAGATATAAATTTGATGGCCTAAATGTTCTTACATAAGAGATTAGAAATAATTTTTTTTAAAAAATTATTAAAATTATTAAATTTATATCTAATGATTTTGGAATTTATGCCAAAGGGACTATGCCTTAGGGTGAGATATAGCTTCCCGATTCTCTATGTTATCGGTTCTCTTACTTTCGAATGCAAGGAAGGGATGTGAGGAATTGGGATTGAAAGTCAGCTTCTTTAATGTGTCCCTTTAGTTTGGTTTTATTAAGGATTGATTTGAATTTTAGGAGGAATTAAACTTAAGAATTATAAGTTGAATTTTAATTCTATTTGATGGGTATGGTAATTCATGGGCCAGTCTGCGAACGGAAGAAAGGCCCAGAAGATAGAGGCCCAGCAGGACACCTCCTTAGCCCAAAGATCCAGAAGGTAATGCGGTTGGTACAAGATGATCAACTTGGAATCTCCCAATAGAAAACAGACAATTAGAGCTACGTGATGTGTCACCCTAGCAGTCACCCCTTCAACTCAACCGTCAATAGCTTTCACAGCTCAACATATATAAGCAGGTGACACTTGCCATAATGTGACTCAATGATTGTGCCCACATTATTGCGTATCACCTCAAGATGGCAATTACGGCTCAACGAATATTCTCAAACAACAATAACCGCCCCCTGTGATCATGACATAGTTCAGTGAATCTATGCAAACAACTACCACCAATCGTGAAACTTAGAGAATCCTAAATCAATACTCGCTCTATAAATATGCCTTCTCCACCATGAGGAAGAGGATCCCGATTGAGCAATCAAACAATCAATCCTCGAATACAAAGTTTATTCTTTACTCTCAGGCGCTCGTACATACTAAGAGCTTGCAAAGCCACTCTCCCTACGAGTGCACCCATCCTAAAGCCACTCTTTCTAAAAGCGTACCCTTTTTAAAGCTACTCCCAATCGAATGCACTTCTCGGAGCTCAGATCTCTGCAACAAACTCAATCCCCTCTCTAACGCTTGCATCAATGCATTTTTACATTCTTTCATCTTTCTTTCCGTCGAAGAAAGATTTCTAATTTGAGCGTCGGAAGATATATTGGGAAGTAAGTCCTGCCGTTCTCCGACCTTTTATTTATTTGTTATGGTGTATAGAATCTAGGTTTCCAAGGATAAAAATAGGACTCACTTCGGTTCAACGTACCAGCGAAATTAAGTAACTTCCTAATTCATACGATAATTCGGATTCAAAAATGCATCACTATTAAAATTAAAATTGGATAAATTTTAAATTTTATAAAAATATAGTAAATATTTAGTCCAACATAAAATTTACGTTTTCAAAGCATTAAATTTCATGTAGATATAAAATTTAAAAATTATTCCATGCACAAATATTTTTGTAAAATATTTTCATATAAATATTTATTTTTTATTTTTGAATGATGTTCTTATATATAGATAGATAGATAGATAGATAGATATATTGTAATTTTTAAAATATAAAGCATAACTGATTATTTCAATATGGTTCAATTTGATTTAGATGATGGACTAGCATTGACAGTAATTTTTTTATCTGTGTAAGATATTAATTTTTAGCCAATATGTTCTGCATAATGTTGTTTTAAGGTATCTTTAAGTAACCATCTTTGGTTGAATAGTAGAGATTTTTAATTTTTAGATAATATTTTATGTATTTTTTTAAATAAAAATAAATTAATACTCGGTGCAGCTCTCTCATGCTTGGCTTTATTTTGTTATATATAATTGGTAGATAATTTTTAACACCAAAACAATAATTTTTTTATTTTTTTTAAAGATATAAATAATTATTATATACTATTTTTTTTTAATTTTATGAAATTAAAATTTGAACAATTTCCTCACCTCGTCAAAAGCTCCGGCGGCCAGTCAGGTTGGTGCCGCTAGGAAGCCACCAGCACCCACCACCTAAGATTAGGGCTCATCATTCTCGGACCACTTTTGGATCTGTCAACTACTCAGCCACCCTAACTTGACGAATACTAATTGGCTTCTTCGATGGCTTCCATTCTCCGAAGACTGACTTTGTGGAAAAAAAAAAAAAAGGTTATTTAAGAATAAATAAAACATAAGTATAATAATTATTTAGTAAAAGCTATGTACCTGTAACATATTTTAACAATTTGCATAATATTTCAAAAACTATAGATAAACTTAAAATAAAGACAATATATATATATATATATATATATAGTGATGGGTACAATTGTTTGGACAGTTTATAACAATGGCGCATTAATTGAAGCCCAATACGGATTAATAAAGCTCCAGAAGTTGCAACCCAAGAGACTAGTAAGAAGCATTGTAGTTAACTTTTTATATTTCACTTTGAATGAAATCGACAATAACCACTTGAAATTAAGCCAACTAACCATCATTATCTAAGATGGTTATGAGGTTAGAAAAACGGCCCTGGACGAATATATGAAGGCGGCCATCCTTCAGTATGAGGGGACTTCTGTTTGGCCGGAGAAAAACTTGCCTACTGGCAATAAAAATGAGCCAACCTTACTAAAAATTAGGTGAACAATCTAAATAAAGTAAGACTTTTCCTAATAAATGAATGAAGAATGACATCCGACATTTCACTTGATAAAAATCTGTGACCAGGTCAAACACTATTTTTTCGTCCCATTTTTATTAGAGAATGATTTTATTGATTTGAGCGTCGGAGAGCTTGCTGGAAAAAGTCTCGCTTTGGACTTTTGATTCTCTTGTTTTCTGTTGTTTTATGCAGGTTTTGGATTGGAAGAATGGTGACCAGATCATCTCTGGTTCAATACAGTTTTGAAGCCGCAATATTGACGTCGTCTGTGGAAAGCGATTGAAAAAGCTTACTTTATCACCAAATATATAAAAATGATTAACACACGAACACATGTGAGCGCTCCTGCAAGAGAGAATACCGCTCCTAACAACAACCATTATTTGGATAATCAAGAAGAGAATCGGCAAACTCAACTCATATAGGCACTGAACACGCGAATGGACAATATATCCAAAGCCCTTCAGACTCTATGTGAACATGTGGGTCGTCAAAAATCAGATGTCCATTCTTCTGCAACACATATTCCTACTTTCATAAGGAATAGGCGGAAGAAAAGACCAGTTGGACGGATGTAGCAGATTTTTGACTAGGAGAGGATGCCTTCTGGAGAAGGAAACGGGGGCCGATCTCGATTAGAGGACCGATTGGGCCCAAGGTCCATTGATAATAGCCCAGAACGGCAGAATCCCCGAAGTGAGAGAAGATCTCTTGATCGAGAGGAAGCTTCTTCTAACTTGCCGCCAGTTGGCAAAAACATTCAACCGCGTTGATTTGAAGCTCCAGCGGAATTGAGGACTTACCTCAATGCCAAAAGATTCGCCGCGACTCCTCGAACGAAGGAAAAGTTGAAAAAGATTTAGAACTATCTTTTTGGGGAAAAGCCTGAAAGACGCACTGATGATTTGAGGAGATCTCCGTTTACAACGTAGATACGAACTTGTCCACTTCTTCTAAAATTCAAGATGCCGACCATGGATACCTACGACAGAAGTTCCAATCCAATGGATCGCTTGGATCACTTCCGAATACTACTAAGCTTTCAAGGCTTAGATGAAATGATGATGTCCAATGCTTCCAATTAACTCTAAAAGGAGATGCAAGAATTTGGTTCTACCGAATGTCTCCCAATTCCATTTGATCATTCCAAGATTTGGCTGATAGTTTCCTATCTTAGTTCGCCTCTAGTCGGAGGATAGAAAAATAACCCTGGCACCTGGCTCGGATCAAGCAGGGGCCAAACAAAAGTTTGAAATTTTATTTGGCAAGATTTACCTTTGAAGCTCGTCGGATTCCACGGCTCACTGATGTTGTCAAATTGAATACCTTCATATCAAATCTGGAGCCGGGCAAAATTTTCAAACATTTGGCCCATAGGAATATGCAAACTTTTCGAGAAGTAGAAGTCTCTGTACGAGTATACGTGACAGCAGAAGATGCCAATGAGGCCAAAAAGCCCATTAGGGTGGATCCTTCTCGCTAAGGGTCACCAAATAAAAGAAAAAGATGTGATGAAAAAGGAGTCCAGAAAGTAGTCCAAGGACGAAGCACGAAGGGAGTTCAAACCTTTCAACTTGACTCCATTAAATGACTCCAGAACGAATATCCTCTTTCAAATACGGGAGAAAAAATTATTCAAATGGCCAAGGGTCCCAAAGATTCTTGAAAGTGGAGATCAAAGTAAGTTCTGTCACTACCATCGTTCCCTGGACATGATACTGAAGAATACTGGACTCTGCTGAGAAAAATTGAGAACCTTATCCGAAGGGGACACCTCACAAAATTTGTGAAAAACCCAGAGTATGCCTTTGGTGAGATAGAAGAAGGAAAGAAACTGCCACCATCGAAGAATTGTGTAGCAGCCGGAGTGGTGAATATGATAACCGCTAAACTGGTCAAAACTCATCATTCTGATCGGCCAGCTATTGTTAAGAGTAGTAAAAAATAAAAACTTGAGAATGATGATGTAATTAACTTTAGTAAAGAAGACATGGCTCATGTCCAATCACCACACTCTGATCCTTTAGTTGTGTCAGTTTTAATTTCAGATAGTAATGTAAATTATTAGATAAAATAAATTTTTATAGATAATAGAAGCTCCAGTAATTTGTTTTATCTAGATGCCTTATTCAAATTGGGATTGAAAATTAATCAACTCAGATCGACTAACGGACGACTATATGGAGTGGGTAATGAACCGGTTACTGTTCAAGGAACCATTTAGTGGGAGGTCACTCTGGAAACTTATCCCAGAACGGTATCTCACAAACTTACCTTCCTGGTGGTCAATTTGACTTCTATTTATAATGTGATTCTCGGTCGACCTTGCATGACAATATTTGGGGTGGTGACATCCATCCCCCATTTAAAAATAAAGTTTCCAACACTATTTGGTGTAGGAAAAATCTTGGGAGATCAAATGACCAGCCGAACTTGTTACTTGTCTCAAATCACGCAAACGTTCAAGATCAGCCGGTAGAAGATTTTGATTATCGTGACGAAATCATCCTGCAACAAGCCCAGTCCAAAGAGGTAACAAATTTAATTCCATTGGATCCTACAGATCCGAAAAGGTGCATAAAATAAGAAGTTTATTAACCAAACCAGTTTGAAGTCGGTTAATTGATTTCCTCCGACAGAATCGAGATGTTTTTGTCTGGACATCATTTGATATGCCAGAAATTTTGACTGAAATAATGATTCACAGATTAGGTTTAGATTCTAATCACAAGCCCATTAGACAAAAGTGATGGAACCATTCGATTGAGAAGCTCATTACAATAAGAAAGTAAGTAAAAAAATTACTGGATGTCGATTTTATCAAAGAAGTCTAATATCCAGACTGACTCTCAAATGTAGTTATGGTAAAGAAAAGTAACGAAAAATAGAGGATGTGTTAATTTTATCAATGTAAATAAGGCTTGTTCAAAGAACATTTTTTATTTACCAAGGATTAATTTATTGGTGATTCCACATCCATCATGAATTATTCAGCTTCATGGACGCCTACTTTGATTACAACCAAATTAGCATGTGTCCAGAGGATGAAGAACTTACCTCCTTTATGACCGACCAAGGAACATATTGTCAAAAAGTAATGCCATTTGGTCTGAACAATGCGGGCGCCACATATCAACGGTTGGTGAGCAAAATGTTCAAAACTCAAATCAGCCGAAATATGGAAGTATACATGGATGATATGCTTGTCAAGAGTAAAATTGTTGGTGATCATGTCTTCGATTTGAGCGAGGCCTTTGAAATATTTCAAAAGCATCGCATGAAATTAAACCCCAACAAGTGTGTTTTTGGAGTAACTTCGGGCAAATTCCTACGATATATAGTCTCAAGACGAGGAATTGAAGCTAATCCTGATAAGATAAAGGCAATCGCAGACATGAAATCACCCAAGGCCATTAAAGAAGTTCAACGGCTCATTGGAAGACTCGCTGCACTTTCTTGTTTCTTATCCAAGTCGGCAAAAAAATACCTTCTGTTCTTTAGAACCTTGAGGGGAACAAAAGCTAAGGGCTTCCAATGGACGGAAAAATGTGAGACTGCCTTTCAAGAATTGATAAGATACCTGGCTAGTCCACCTCTTCTGGCGTCACCACAAGAAGAAGGGTTGTACCTGTATCTGGCGGTTTCTGGTGTGACCTTAAGTTCGATCCTATTACAGCAGCAAACAGACGTACAGTGGCCTATTTGTTACGTTAGAAAAACTTTATCTAACGTGAAAAATTGTTATACACATGCTGAAAGAATGATCTTGGCACTTGTTTACTCTGCAAGAAAATTGAGGCCATATTTTCAGGCTCATAAAATAATCATTCTCACTAACCAACCCCTCAAGAGGATATTACAAAAGCTTGATGCTTCCAGGCGACTGGTCAAATGAGCAATTGAACTTGTAGAATTCGACATAGAGTACAGGCCAAGACCGTCTATCAAAGGGCAAGCCTTGGTCGACTTTCTTGTCAAAACTTTGATTTTAGCCCAAGATATTGAAATGGACGGTCAAGATATTGACCGGACTGAATCATCTGTTATATGGATAATGCACGTTGACGGGTCATCCACACAATCAGGCAATGGAGTCGGAGTGGTATTAAAAATTCCGGAAGGGATAGAAATACCATACTCACTGAGACTTTCATTCCCAACAACGAACAACGTGGCTAAATATGAGGCTTTATTGACCGGATTACAGTTAGCCAAAGAATGCTCAGCAAAGTATGTTGCAATTTATAGTGACTCTGAGCTGATGGTTAACCAAGTTCAAGAAAATTTTGAGGTGTCAAGTCAATATTTAATAAGGTACCTTGCAAAGATAAGGAACGCTTTTTAGGATTTTGATAAAATAGATGTAACTCATATCTCAAGAACGGAGAATGAAAAGGCCAACCAACTTACAAAAGAGGTAGTCATAGAAAATTCGGAGCAGTATTCCCAAAGTATGTGAGAAATCCTAATACTCTAAGTATTGAAGGCATTGATCAGGAGATCTTACAAGTCACTAGCAACAAGAACTGGATGACTCCTTACTACCGATATAACTCTGATAGAGTCATTCCAGAAAGCCAGGACGAAGCTAAGCGCATAAAGAAGACAATCGGTTCGTACACAATCATAGATGAAAAAATATATCGTCGCGGATACTCCATCCCATATTTGAGATGTCTCACACCGGAGGAAACAAACTATGCCCTAAACGAGGTTCACCTTGGGATATGTGGATCTCACATTAGAGGTAAGAACCTGACTTTCAAATTAATGCGACGGGGTTACTATTGGCTGACCATAAAAAAGATACTGCTGACTTTGTCAAGAGATGTGAAAACTTCCAAATACATGGTAGCATGCCTCATGCACCTCTGATCAAGCTGAAATCATTACAAGCTCTATGACCGTTTGTGCAATGGAAGTTGGCCATACTTGCACCTTTTCCAATAGCAGTTGGACAAAGAAAATTTATCATTATGGGAAATAATTATTTTACCAAGTGGGTTGAAGTTTCTCCCTTAGCCAAAATAATGGAGTATAATACCACGAAATTTGTACGGAAAAATATTGTCTGTCAATTTAGGATTTCAAAAGTAATAGTCCTTGATAATGGGACCTAATTCACTCGAAAATG
The DNA here is from genome assembly GCA_028571085.2 of Nepenthes alata. Lineage (NCBI taxonomy): Eukaryota > Viridiplantae > Streptophyta > Magnoliopsida > Caryophyllales > Nepenthaceae > Nepenthes > Nepenthes alata. The sequence continues at coordinate 9,774 of JAOVVI020007696.1, forward strand.
CTTCACCAAATATTATATAAATTTGCCGATCCATTTGGCACATACCTCAATTGCCTATCCATAATCAAATAGCCAAGTAAATGTAACCAACTGGACTTTACCATATGGGCTGAAAACAAAATTAGAAGATGCTAGGGGCTCTTGTGCAAATGAGCTACTCTTAGTATTATGGTCATATCGGATGACTCCTAAAGAGCCAACATGAGAAACGCCAATCAACTTATACTATGGAACCGAAGATGTAGTTCTAGTGGAAGTTGGATTACTGGTAAAATTGACAACGACTTAATGAGAATCATGATCTAGTGGAGAAATCTCAGAAAGTAGCAAGAGTGCGAATAGCTGCTTATCAGCAACGGGTTGCACGATATTATAATAAGAGGATGAAGGTACGACAGTTTGATGTGGGAGATTTAGTCCTAAGAAGCGTACTAGCTACTGGTAAAATTGCCAATAGGAATAAGCTATCTCCTAATTGGGAATGCCCATTTATTGTTTCTGCCGTCCTCATAAATGAAGCCTATAAGTTATGAATTTTAAATGAAAAATTGGTGCCCAGAACATGGAATGCAATGCATTAAAAAAATTCTTTCAGTAAAAATCAAATGATTTGATTCCATAGCATTCTATAAATGTTTAGTTCATTCTTCTTGTTATCAATACAAAAATGAGAGAAAAATAAAACTAAAGTTGGGGGCTCGACGAAGGCGGCATTGAAGGTCCACTAGATTCTGAAAAATCTTTTAAATCCGATCGAAGCTGAGCGCCCATATTACTAGGATCAAAAAAGCCAGTTGGGAATTGAGGATCCAAAATGAAGACAATCTGCCGACATAAAAGGATGTCATCCAAAAATCTGGCATTCAAAGCTGGGGGAACTTCCTCTGGTTTGAGCTGGGCCATAGGTTTTGCTCCTAACAAAGCATTGTCACCCCTAAAGTTTGATCATGTTGTTCAGCCAATTTCAAAGCATCTTTAATCTTCTGTAGCTCCAACTCAATGCTAGAAACCCATTCTTAAAATGATTAAATTTGTACGGCAGCAGTACTAGCCGATTTTTTCATCTCTTCAAGAACAGAAGGATCAACACATGTTTGCTCCAACCGATAGACTTCTTTCTCAAGTTGTTCGATTTTCATATCACGTTGGAATAAACAGATAAACAGATATTCAAAAATTTTCTCATCTTATTAGTCTAAAAAAGGTGATGAATGATGAATAAAATATTGCAAAGACAGATATTCTAAAAAAGGTAAAGTTACATCAAGAAATTACCGTGATATAGCGAGCTCTTTAAACAATAATGTTCAAAGGCAACCGGGTTCAAAAGGTAGGAGTGGATGTACGCTCCGGCCTTAACAGACTCTGATGAGGTGAAGCCACCCTGTCAATTGAGGAAGTAAGCTCCCTGATTTGCAAATCGACTCTTGGACTTTGAGGGAGATGAGGAAAAGTCACGGCCGATGTAGAAATTTTCAAACCGACCTCTCCCACTCTGGTCATTAAAAAACCAACATAAAAAATTTCCGTACTGATAAAAAACTCCTTTGGAGTCGGAGATAAGTCAATTGAGGGGCCAGCTGATCTCTCTACAATTTGGATTCTCTCAACAGCAGCTGTACCCGACTTATCTAAAATTGACTCTTCTACTGCTCCAGACGGGCCACGAGCCTCAACAACGCAAACAGTATTGAGGGACTTCGGTTCCAAAGAAGCTTCAGTGCGATGGATCAATATTTGCTAAGGACTTAATAATAGAATTTTCTTCCTGAGATTGGTTAAGAAGGGTAAGGGATGAATTACCCATTCCCTTTAATCTTTCAGGCATGGGAAGACCGACCTCCGCTGAAAAAGCTGATGGGCTTGGTGACGCAGTCCAGCGTTTGCACTCTTTTGGTACAGTCTTTTTCATTTTTCTTTTGCGATGTTTAGGTGATGGGTCGCATGGCCCATTTCTTTCAATTTAGGGCTCCCATTTAACCAGCGTAAAAATTTCAGGAGAGAACAAGCGCTCCTTATCATTAAGCAACTCTGTATTCATTTTTATCATTTCATTCAAATATTTCATCGATTCTTCTTCTTTCGGAGAAATTTTGCTAGAATAAGGTTCAGGTACTTTACCCAAAACATTGGGGATACCTAACTCTGGAACGGCTAGAAAAAAAATGATCTTTTTACTTTTTAATCGTTTCAAAAATAACCCCACTAATATTTAATTCACGAGGAGACAAGGAAATCCAATCCTCGGTATAGTAAAATTTAAATAAAGCTTTAACGATTGTGGTTTTTAAGGTCATACCACGAAGGGAAAAAAATTTGCAAAAGTTGCAGAAATACCTCACAGCATTTGCATGATAGTGAGCGATGGACACATTCAGATCAACAAAAATTGTACGCAGTTCGGGCGCCAAAGGAAAGCGAAGACCACTCTTCAAATTGGCTTCATATATGGTGATGAAACCATCCGGAACAGTGCAGACTCTGTCGCTTTCGGATGGAATTGACAATAAGTTCTCATAATCTTATATTGGAAAATAATATTTTTCACTTCCTCGGCAGTAAGAACAGGCTTCGTCGACTCAACTGTGGGCGCCAATAAAGTGAAAAAATGAAACTAAGAGTGGGGAGAAGAAAGAAGGTGTGCAAAACAGTGTGAGAAAAATGAAGAAAAGAACCCCTGATATAAGTTCGAATATGAGCGTCCTTTTGAATTTAAAAATAATTAAGGAATGCATGTCAATCAGGCATTGGCTCCTCAAAGGGCGGCGACAGAAAAGACTCTACTCGACGATTGGCACATAGCAAGCCAAACAAGATTCGTGTCAGAACAAATAATTTCCAGGACATGGTGATTAATACACTCTGGCATTTGTCAAGACTCAAGCTGATCAAAATTCGGAGTCACAAAAATTCAGAGTTACAAAAAATTCAGAGTGATTAAAGTTCGGAATGACAAAAATCCGGAGTGATAAAAATTCAGAGTCATAAAAAGTCCAGAGTGACAAGAATTAAGAGTGATAAAAATTCGGAGTAATAAAAGTCTGAAGTGACAAAAATTTGGAGTAATTAAAATCTGGAGTAATAAAAAATCTGAAGTGATAAAAATCCAGAGTCATAAAAAGTTCGAAGTTGCAAGAATCCGGAGTGATGAAAATTCTGAGTCATAAAGAGTCTGGAGTAACAAAAATCTTGAGTGATAAAAATTCGGAATAACAAAAATCTGAAGTCATAAAAAGTCTTGAGTGATAAGAATCCGAAGTGACAAAAATCCTGAGTGATAAAAATCAGGAGTCATAAAAAGTCCGGAGTGATAAAAATTTGGAGTAATTAAAATCCAAAGTGATTAAAAAGTTCAAAGTGATGAAAATCCGAAGTCGCAAAAAATTCGGAGTGACTAAACTCCGGAGTTAATGAAAATCCAAAGTCACAGGAAATCCAGAGTAATAAAAGTCGAAGTAATTTTATATTGGAAAAATTAAGACCGGATAGTTTCAAATTATGTCCGATAAAAAAGACATACCATAAGCTAAAATTTTAATCTTCTGGAATGGGGGGCTAGTGATGGGTACTATTGCTTGGACGGTCCATAACAATTGCCCATTAATTTAAACCCAATACGAATCAATGAGGCCTAGAAATGACAACCGATGAGGCTAGCAAGAAGTATTCCAGTTAACTTTTCACCTTTCACTTTGAATGAAATCGGTAATTACCATATAAAGTTAAGCCAACCAACCATCCTTATTTAAGATGTTTATGAGGTTAGAAAAATGGCCCAGGAAGAATATAAGAAGGCGCCTATCCTTCAGTACGAGGAGACTTCTTTTTGGCCGGAGAAAAGCTTGTCTAGTGGCAATAAAAATGAACCAACCTTTTTAAAAGTTGGGTGAACAATCTAAATAAAGCAAGACTTTTCATCATTCGGAGTGATGAAAATCATGAGTCATAAAAAGTCCGGAGTGACAAAAATTCAGAGTAATTAAAATTTGAAGTGATTAAAATCCAAAGTGATTCAAAAGTTTAAAGTGATGAAAATTCGAAGTCGCAAAAAATTCGGAGTGACTAAAAGTTAGAGTTAATGAAAATCCAAAGTCACAGGAAATCTGGAATAATAAAAGTCAAAGTAATTTCATATTAGAAAAATTAAGACCGGATAGTTTCAAATTATGTTCGATCAAAAAGACATACCATAAGCTAAAATTTTAATCTTCTGAAATGGGGGGTTAGTGATGGGTATTATTGCTTGGACAGTCCATAATAATGGCCCATTAATTTAAACCCAATACGGATCAGTGAGGCCTAAAAATGACAACCGATGAGGCTAGCAAGAAGTATTCCAGTTAACTTTCCACCTTTCACTTTGAATAAAATCGGTAATAACCATTTGAAGTTAAGCCAATCAACCATCCTTGTTTAATATGTTTATGAGGTTAGAAAAACGGCCCTGGACGAATATAAGAAGGCGCCTATCCTTTAGTATGAGGAGACTTCTTTTTGGCCGGAGAAAAGCTTGTCTAGTGACAATAAAAATGAACCAACCTTTTTAAAAGTTGGGTGAACAATCAAAATAAAGCAAGACTTTTTCTCATAAAAGAATGAAGAATAATATTTTACATTGTCTTGATAAAAATTTGGGACTAAGTCAAACACTGAACATTGGAGAGCCCTTTGAAAAAAACCTCCCTTTAGCCCTTTGATTCTTTTATTTTCTGTGGTGTTGTGCGGGTTCTAGATTAGAAGAACGGTAATCAGATCGTCTCCTATTCAATTTGGATCCGAAGCCGCAACAATATATATATATTTTTATGCATGATTTAGGTAAATTTTTTTTTCATATGCAACAGAATTTTTCTAAAATAAGAGTTGAAAATAGAATAAAGAAAATCAAATTGAGGGTGTAATTTAAAAAGATATGTATT
>JAOVVI020007697.1:0-14691 GCA_028571085.2 Nepenthes alata
CTTCTCATTCTCACTGGTGGTGCACTCCTCTCTTGTTCCTTCACCCTTGGATTTTCCTTCCTTGTACTTTACCGTGCTTGGATGTTTTCTTTCACTCTCACCCACTGTATGTTATTCTGTCCGGCAAAAAGCCAAAAAGTGGTATCAGAGACAGATTCGTGAACCGTCGGTTGGATGGCGTCGTCGGCGAAGAATCGGTCGTTCAGTGTGGAGCAGTTCAATGGGTAAAATAATTTCATCCTTTGGCAGGAAAGGGTGAGAAATATTTTGACCCGAGAAGGAACGATAAAGGCTCTTCAGAAAAAGGAGGAAAACCCAACAAGTGGTGGGGAACAAGCGAACAAGCTTACGTGAGCTTGTTTAAAAATTGAAACAGAAGTTACAATTTAGAGTTATGGGGAAAATTTTTTCCAGGTGTTTGAAATGGTGGACAGAAGTATCCTTGAAATGCTTCAATAAATCAGTAACAGGAAACCGGTGTTTTTTAAAGGCTCCAGACACTGCAAATATGCAAAGGAACGGAGAAAAATGAAATGCTAAGCACTGAATTTGGTTGATTTTGATCACGTTTTCCTCTATACTATTATCTGTACAGGAAACACGAGCGAGAAACTAACTGGTAATTTCTAACTTGATTAAGTAACTGTTTTGATTGATGCAGGAAAGATCATAGAGTATGACTCGCCCGCTGAATTGCTAAGAAACAGTACCTCGGCGTTCTCAAGATTAGTTGTCGAATTTTCGAAGAGATCTTCCATGAGTAACCATCATTGGAACCTGACTTAGAGGGAAACTTCTATCAAGAATGAGAAAGCTCAATTATGCGCCCTGCGAAAAAGTTATGAATGCTGCAACATCAATCTCAGAGAATCCAATGGCCGGGAGCCAAAGGCAGCATCTTCTTGAGCTGCCATGATAAACATCAATTGATAAAAAGGAGAACAGGCGTTGACAGACACAAGATTGGCACTACTGACATGAACCGGAAAACCAATTCAAGTTCAAAGATCATTTTTTTAACTCCTTACAGGGTATAGTTGTTCATCATTGTTCTTGAAGTATCAGAACTTTCATGGGCAATCTTTGATATTTTCACAAAATTTTGACTCAGTAAAGTTGTACGAAATGGTTAAATTTCATCAGCTCTTTCCTAGATGACCATAAATCAATCTGGCGCAAGAGTTGAACAAATAATGAAGAGAAAAACTCAGAAAGAATGACCCAATTTTTGTGGAGAACATTTCAAGTCATGATGGAAAGCCAGGGGAAGGAATTAGTTCAGTTTCCTAATTTACAAATTAAGATTACAAAGACCAAGAAATTCTCTAGATCTCTGAATCCAAAATTTCTAAACTGAGATTAGATCCTATAACGTTTAGAAGTTATACCTCTATAAAACAGAATAAGGGAAAAACATTTAAGATAGTTTGGGTATCTAAAGCAAATGCTGCAGGAAACATTTATGAATAAATATGAGTTATTTATAATTGGATGAAAGAAAAGAATCAAAACATAAGAAAATTCAGTACACAGTGATAATAAAACAATTTAAAATTATCTGTACTTTAATAATAAAATTAATTTTATATAACCGACCTTATTTAGGAGGATGTAATTATTGTTATTGTATAATGATTAAATAAAAGAGGGGCTCAAACAAAAATATCACATTGAGTCTAACAAGACGGATCCGAACAACCCACAAGACTTCATGAGTTTCATTTACCTACCCCCAGTCACTTCATCATCTGGTGTGTTGGTTATGAATTTAACGATTACATCATGTCTATTCGTAGAAATGAATAAAAGTAAAAATAAAATATTATTTCTAAGAATAAAAAAAAGGTGAAAATATAATTGAAAATTACAATTAATTATTTGGTTTGTTTTGGAATAGGTAAAAGATTGAGTTCTAAAATGATTTTCTAGCAAGAATAGTAAGAAAAACATAAGAAACTAATGTGATTTGATCTTTTTATCATTGTGAAATTATAAAAGAAGAGAGAAAAATTATAGGATATCAATCAATTAATTTAAAAATAATATAATTTTAATATATAAAAATAGTCTAAATTAAAAGATAATAGTCTTCTAAATTTGAAAAAATGTGATATCCTAATTATATCCATAATATTCCTTCTCAAACTCAATGTGGTTTGCAAGAAATTAGTTGGAGTTTAAAAACTAGATCGATGGTGTGTCCAATCAGGTGAGTTTTTGTAAAAATATCAACCACCAATTAAGCAAAAGAGATTAGAAAAAGGCAAATACTGCCGTCTTTGATGTGATGACGCACAACATTATAACCAATCTCAATTATATTTAGTATGTTCATGAAACACATCATTGTGGACAATCTATATCATAATATAATTGTCATAATAGAAGAAAATAACAAGGATTGAAAAATGCCGATATCCTATAAAACCAACGAAATCAAAGAAGCTCACATTAGTATTAATAAGAGTGTGATATTTAGTCCTAATGTTAAAACGAGTAGCAACAACCTACTTTTTACCATGCCATGAGATGAGTGAATCTCCTAATAAGTGGAAAAAACCGGTAGTAGACCATTGATTAGTAAGATCGTCGGCCTAATCGATATCAAAATATATTCAAAGTTCGAAGGAAGAGTGAGAGAAATTATGAAAGAATTAAATTGTATTTATATATACATAACTATATAACAAGCTATCCTTTTTATAGGAAGAAGCAGTCTAAGCTAGAAAAGATATAATAATAATAATATAAAACATTTCAATTAGAATCAATTAGATAATTTAAAAATATTATAATTCAAAATTATAAAAATAATCTAAATTAAAAATTAGTAATATCCTAATTTAAAAAGAATATAATATCATGATTATATATCTAATAATCATTCTTATAAAAAGTGATACAAATACATTGCATGCACATTTCCACGCCACCCCACCACCATTACCCCTGCTGCCACTGCCGCTGCCACCTCCGCGTCATCGTAGGGCCAAAATAATCATTTAACCCAGAACGGCCATTTCATGGGGGTATGACTACTTATTCCTTATTTGCAAGAAATTATTATTCCTATAGCACATAAGCTAACAAAACAGTGCAATTATTAGTCTAATAAGTGAATGGAAAAGGAAATGCCCTACCACCAAGCATCAAGACCCACCCTTGTAGCTACAGCATATTACATATGGAACGATCAAAATGGAAAACTCTCCGATCCAAACCATTCTATCTACGGTAAGAAGACTATTCTTCTTATCTAAAACTTTGTGACTGCAAAAATATATACAAAGCAACAATGGGTGCTCGGCAATAGCTTCCTAGGGCAGGGCAGGGCACGGCTGACTTGTGACGGTTTTTGTGATATTATTGTCTCTGCTTTGTTTTGTACCGGAGAGTTCTGTTTTGTTTGTTCAGTGTTTTTATTGGGTTACATTGATATCTCGATTCTGATCTACTCATTGGTTGCCGAAGAGTACATACACAAATCAATTTTGATGAAATATGACTGATTACTTAAAAAAATAGCAACCGATTGGATTGCGTTACTGTGAACCCTGGGAGTCCGGCCAAGGGTGTCGGAGGCAATACATGCATGCACTCTCTTGCACGCCACTCTATAAGTAGATATCAGATGCTCTCTAATTACTTAATTCATATGCATAGTTTCAAGGTGTGTTTAATAAGACAGTAATCGCAATACGAGGTTCAAACTCTTGCAATAAAGCTACTATCAATACTGTATTTTTCATGACACCATCATTATGTCACATTCTTCGATAATTATTCAAAGCATTTCTAAGAAAATTAAGATCTGTGCCAAAATATGGAAATTAATCACCTTCAAAACAGTGGAGCATCGGATTTTTTTCCTCCCATTTGACCTCAATTGGGTGAACCCGTGTTGCCATTTATAGCTTGGTCCGAGACGTTTCTATCAACACCAGTAACTCCTGAATCAAAAGTTACTACCACTCAAAAGTTAAGCAAACAACTTTAACCTTTTTCTTGCTCCCTTGCCATCAAATCCAAAAATTTCCAGGAAATACGTTCTACATCAGAAGTGTTAATCAGTAAGAGAGTGGTTTCTCTACTGCTCTAGTATTATTTCGGGTTTCAAATTAAATTCATTTGTAGATTTGTAATATTTTTGAGCTAATGTATATAAAGCTGATCATGTCGTACTTGTGTGTTTCAAATTATGAACCAGTTATCTCACTAGAGATGGAGACCACGAGTTTGAATCGAGGAAACAACCTTTTATATGATTTATATAAGACCATATATAATAGACCTAAAGTGATTCGATATTTTTAACTATACATTAAGTCTCATGCACTAGTTGCCACCAATACAGATATATCCACATTCAAAGCAACAAGGGAACATACACAATTGTAGCATAGAAAGGAGAAAGCTTGAACTTAACCTAAAACTACAAGCACTATTTCACCTGCTGTAGTTGATTGCACTTACAATCCTCCCAGTGGACTGACTCTAACATTCACCCAACAGTTAAATTTAAAATAAAAAATAAATATTAAATACTAAACAGTTATTTAAACCATTCAATACAATCTCCACCATACTCATTATGAGTAGTTTGGCCTATCATCATCACCATACTCCGAACTACCTTATCTGCTAATATCTATTGTTCATCGACTCACCTCAAATCACTAAATTTGACTAATTAACTTCATATATCATTAGTTAGTGTTACATTTCATTATTTTATTTGGTTGTCTTTTCGCTTGTTCTTTTTATAAAAAACAAAAATTGATATGTTGCCCTATTCATTCCCTTCTATGGCAACCTCTTAGGTATTTCAATTTAATATAACCCTAGTGTTATGCTAAAACTCACCCTCAATATCAGAATCTTGCAAATATAGTAGGCTACATTATGCACATTGCTTAGCTTCAGTAAGACCTGTCATAGTATCTATTGATGCCAAATTTGAAAATCTGAGCTTTTGTCAGGTAGATATTGATGAGATCCCCCAAACATTAGATTCACTTTTCCTTCTAATGTCTGGGATATACCCTTACAATATTAAAAAAAGAAAAGAAAAGAAAAGAAAATATTATCTTATTTCTATACTGTATCACTTTTAAAATAATCTCAACCATTGAAATAATAAGAAGACCTAAGATTTAGAAGGGCAAAAAAACCAGAAGTCCTAAAGAAGACCAAACAAGGTCTTCCAAATTGATGAGACCATTATTAAGACTCCACTCTAAAGCTTAACAGAATCACAATGTACAGAGTCCACAGCTATTCGAGAGACAACAGAGCAGCTTTTTTTGTTTTTTGCAGCTGAGATTATAATGGCATTGTTGCAAGCATATGCTGCAGAAAGAAAGAAAATAAAAAAGGAACGAAAATCCCTAATTTCTCAAGGAGGGCTGCATGAAATTAAGCAGTTTTCTGCATTTTTTTTTTAGAATTATTCTTCCGACGTACCTTCACCATAGCTTTTTCCAGATCCTGAAATTTTAAAATTTGAGGGGAAAAGAAAAAAAGGGTTAAACCATAAACAAACGAAGCAAGCAATTTCTACCCTTCAGTTCTTATTCATTTTTTTTTTCTGGGATAAGGAGGAATGGAGATATAATTTTTTTCTATTTTTTATGTTTCCAAATGAAGGGAGACGGTATAATCGTAATTGACAATGCAACATTATTGAAAGAAGATCGAGGACCTTATTTTTATATGAAGGGCATAAAGGAATGCAAAACAAAACGACATTTAAAAGAAATCCTCGCGTACATTCCTCTGGGGGGCTGAAAATCAATTTTCAAACTGTCCAAACCTAAGACAATCCAATTCACTAACCACGGTTTTACATATGGGTGGTTTGACTATGTGTTTTAATTTTTTATTTAAACCACGTTTTCAATTTTGTTATGATTTAAGAATTTAAACCGAACCAAATCAAACTAAACAGCAGACTACATATGCATATATACATACATATGTACATAATAATAAATCAAACTCACTATTATAACTAAATATATCATGGTCATACTAATTTCCACTGTGCTTCTAAATCAACTAGCAATATAAGTGATCAAATTCTAGAGCCCTTTAAGAATTTATTATTAGTTAAATTATCAGATGTTCTTATTTCTCATTGATATTGGCCATGTTTCAAACAAATTCTAATGATATTAAAAAAAATTTTGATGATATTAGAAAGTTTAAATATCAAATAATATTTTTATTTTCATGAATATTATATTTTATTATTCTAATATCATTTTTATTATTTTTCTCATTGTGAGTTTAAATTTGGCATTGAAATATTTCTTAATCATTGATTAATATTTTCATTCAAAGTATTTTTCTATTTCTTTATGACATATTTTTACTATATTTGTTATATTATTTAGGAGCATGTTTGAGATATTATCAATTTTATGTTAATAGAATTGCCTATTTATTTTAATTTTATTGCACATGATACATGAAAATGAACAAATAACTTTTAGATTAATGAACTCAGTATTATAAACCACAAAAACAGTACAAACAAGCGAATCCACATATTGAATGTTTCCACGATTTGTCTAGCTGGGGGTGTGGTTTCATATGGTAAGAATCCAAAGCACAATATGCAATTGATTACAGATTATGCTTCAATTCTCACCAAATCGATCCAAGTTCACTCTTACATTCCAACCCTTGCCCCTAGTTTGAAGCAAAGATGACAAAAAAATCAAAACTTCATAACCTAACACAACCAGACAGGAATTGACCAAGTTTCACCCATTTTTAATCACATTTGGTAAATCTGAAATTCATAGTGGGGATTTGGGTTTACTACATTGGATTTTCATCTGGCCAAAATTATTGCAGGTTGGGTTTGAATTATGGGTTCAAATTAGTGGGTGGGCTTTGGGATTGGCTTCGACAACCCAATCCCAACTCATTGTCATCCCTAATTTGGAGATTGATAATATCTGCATCCCACTTATTGCATAACTAAGCAATATTTCTAAAATGTTCTGAAAATAATAATTTTGCCAAGTGAAAGAATTCCTTTTCAAGCATAAAGCTTGGTGAATATGTTATTCATTTCCCTTTCTATATCCTCTTATTTTTGTCCCATAGGAGTCACTATGCTTTACAGATCAGAATAGCAACAATCACCAACTTATGTGGCCAACATCCAAACAAATTTCCTAAAGGATTGTTGTTTGAAATTTCCAACTATAACTCTTGACAATGGCTGGGAAATCTGTCTATGAGCTTCAATAACACAAATTTCGTTTTTTCCCCCCAGATAGAAGTATTAAAGAGGAAAGGTTAATGAATATCAAAATCTCTTGCAGACCAACTTAAATTGGCTTTCAACAAAAGATTTAATGCTTCATTGCCTATATAACCAATTGATACAGCGCAAGATAATTTCCCTGATCTTTATTGCATAAGCAGAGTTAATATAACTTACCTGGCTAGATTCCATTGATGACTTCTGTGAGGTCCAATGACTTTCCAATTCATAATAAGCTCTGGCCTTCTCGTCTAGGGCGTGAATAATGACACCACCTACAACGGGGGAGGGAACCACCACCAAAATTGCAGTAAGACTCATAATACCAGAAAGGCCGAAATTTTATCCTTTCCTTTGTCAAGATAACGAAAAAAATCAGTACAAGTAAAGATAACTAAGCAAATTTAATGTGATATGACGCATCCTTGATTGTTTGAGCCAACTTGTATTCTGTAGACAAAAATAAAACTACTATGAATAATATCACCAATAACAGGATGTGGCCAAAACAAATTTTGAAAATTCAACAACTTTGGCCACATCTACATAAATATTAGATACGGACAACAAAATCCAAATAGAATCTGACCACTCTTAGCTTAAACTATTTATAAACCTAACAAGTTACTCCTTGTGCGCAAATATATTGATAAACTGAACTGAAAAAAAAAATACCCATTTATAAGTAGCTAAACATAGTACATACCAGAGTCGATGACAATCCACTTTCCACCTTCTTGCCCTTCCACACTTGGCAACAACATTCGCTGAGCCCCCTTTTGCTTTTGCTTAGCCTACATATGCAAAAAGAACAAACCAACCTTAGCTAAGTTGCAGCTTCTTCAACACAGAAAAAACTTAAGAATGGCGACCACCGGAATTACCTATAGACCTATAACCTTCTCTATTTGGATAGAAGAATGCTAGGTCTTTTTTTGGCAATATCCATGTCAAAAGGCCATGTCTAATGAGTTGTATTTCAGCCAGCAGTTTTAGGACTTAGTGTCCTTGGTCATGTCTATTGCGAAGCACAAGCTGCACTGTTGAACCAAGGATGCTGAGAGGGTATTTCGCAAAATGCTCGTGCTAGACAAGCACTCAACAGGTGTACAAGTAGAATATTGGCAAACAACACACTCGCACATTCAATTGAAAAATCAAGCAGAACATTGGCAGAGAGGTTGCACTTGACTATTGTGTGCTTGGATCTTAGATGGCCAATTGTCAATGAGCACACACTCAAACCAACCCATGATAGGAAATTCAAGTGGGAGTTTTAACGCTTGACTAGCATGTGAGTAGTGCTTGAGCGGTAGAGAACAGAAGGCTCGCGCTTGACTGGCATGCACTGGAGCTTGAGCAGTGAGCAATTTCTCTCACTACCACGGCTCTGAAACTGCTTTGACAGATCATTTTGTATAAATAACCCTTATCCAACTGCTCTCAAAATACACACAACACTAATGAAGTTTGAGAGAGAGCTCATTTAGGAGAAACCACTAAGCCTTGAGAGAAACCCTTTTTTCATAAATCCTTGTGAGTTATTCTCAACCACAATGCTAAAACACAAAAACTCCTAGTAATTAAATGGGCCGCGTCACCCATATTCCAACACGGTCCACTGTGAATAGTATTGAGTCGCGTCAAGCACAATCTAGCACTTTAGACCATTTTCGGCCATGAGGGGGTGCAGCACAAATGCAGTGCTGGCCAAAGGCACAGTTGGGTTATGCTAGGCATGGCTGGCAGCTGCCAACTGACCATTGCCTTTAAAAAATAACAAATTTACATTTTTACTCCCACCCCATAAATTTCTATAAATACACCTATATCCCTCCTTTTTTAAAAAATCACTCTCTACTCTCACTCCGTTACAAGTGATATGATATCTAACTTTATAATTATTGTTAATTTTAATTTGTAATTCAAATATTAGAAAATATTTTATTAAAATTTAATTATTAATTATGGCACAATTTTTTCTAATTTTAGCAATGAAGGGATTTGAAAAACTATCTCGATACTTCGGTACTTCATGCGTTCCTCAGACCTAAATTATTATATAAATTAGAGAGTCGGGTGAATCCTTTGGCCAATCCAAAAGACTACAGGTCTAGTCTTCACAGCTGAAAATCTTGGCCCTGCACACCACAAAACGAGTTATAGGTATAAGGGACTCGTTCCTCGATATATCCTCCGATATTTAAGTCAGCGATCTTTTTCAGAAAAATAGAAAAATGCAAAAGAAGAAAAGAAAGAGAGAGAAAAGAGGATGAGTGTTAAGTCTTTGTAAGTTTAAAGGATTGAACTCCGCTTTGAATATACTCTTTTCTAGCACTTGTACAGGCGAGTATGGCTTGTCCCCTTCATGGTTGGGGAATCTGTATTTATAGCCAGGGTTCTAACCAATTGTCTACCCGAAGCGGTCGCCTGTAATGGAAGGCATTATATTGCATTAAATGTCAGTTGTTACTTTCGATATATAACCGTTGTTTGGATTGATTCAACAACCATTCAATCATTAATTGTTGACCTTTACTCGGCCGCTACTGGACTGGGTTGTCTACGTGTGCATTGTCATCTCTCAGTTGGCTATAACCTTTCATCATGATTTAATACCTCATTTATTACTCTGTTGAGCAATTACTTATCTCAATCTTGTACGTTCTCCGCCATTCAGTTGTTCAGAAGGTCAACCTAGTCCTCTACATCTATATTCAAACTGTTGACATTTGGGCCCCGTTTTCAGTCTGAGCTAGGCCGGTCACGCATAGGTTGTACCCAACATTAACCCCCCATACTTGGAGTTGTAATTCAAACTCCAAGTATGTCAAAAGAGGAAAGCCAACTGGGTTATTTATCAGGCCAGTTGTATGCGCCACTACTGGAGATTCTCTATTGATGGCCGGTCTTGTATGGCAGGATTCAATTCCCTGCTATCTTTGACCAAGATTTCATGCCTTATCGGACACTATTTTTCCTTCCAAGACATGCATTTATTTTGCTATAAATTGAGGCTCCTCATCAAACTTTTTTTCCAGAACATTCTCTTCTTTGTTCGGTTGTGTTTCACCTTTTGTAAGCATGTCGCCCTTATACTCAATGGTGCACGTAGGTGCGGGAGCCAAGATGAAAGACTTGTCAGGTTTCAATGCCACGCATCGAGCATGTATCTAAAGTCTGTCTTGGTTACCCTCTTTTATTGAGGAAACCATCTTCGTTTCCCTTTTTAAATTTCCCATCCGGAGCCGACAGCACTTGCTGTAACTCAGCTGCTGCTTTTGTCTTATCAGCCTCCACAAAAGGATAGAGATAGAAAAGGTTGGCATAGATGGACGTTCCGCTTGAGGGGCGAAGTTCCATTCCCCTTCTACGTAGTCAATTTTCCTTTCTTTTGACATAACTCATCCATGTGCATGAGTATTTTGTTGTGAAAATATTTTCTTACTTTTCCCACTTGAGTCATACTTTTTCCATCTATTCCATTCTTTCGACTTGTATCTTTGCTGTTTAAAGCTTGTAAGCCACAGGATCAAATAAATAAGATTATCCGAATGGCAATTCATTTTCTTCATATGATAACAGAGTGTTTGTACCACCTTTACTGCTCGAAAGAGGAGGGACTGTCTAAATATTTGGACTTCTTTGCCTTCTTATATCCAAATTTGTTTTTTTTTTCTGTCAATCTGATAATCTGATAGCTCGGATTTATAGACAACTCGGCTATCTGACGGCGTTCAAATGAAATTGGAACCTGAACCTAACTTTGTAGTTCAAAAGTAACTGAATTAGTCCTCGCTTAATAAACGAAACTGAACCGTTGGTTGTCACATTGTCAATTCGAAAGTTGTATTATCAGAGTCATCATTACCTAGGGTAGTGGAGGAGTCATCGTGCGGCGATTCAATGTTTTGGCAAGTATCTCCTATCACCAAAACGTTGCATTTCTTTGAATGCATTAGTGAGTGAGGCGCGTCGTTTTGATCAGATCTTTTCGATTTAATCTCTACACACCTTCTCTTCCATTTCACTTTTCGATTTGTTGCACTTCCTCTTCCAAGGCAACTCTGTAACTTGTTAATTTTTTATCGCAATGGCTCGCCAAATTGCCACGAAGGGTGTTGTTGGTATACCTTCTTGCCTCACGGCCAATCAAGTGTGGGAAATCTACAAGAGGTATAATATTCTTGTTACCATTCTCTTCCAAGTTCCATCGCCCTTTGAGAGGGCATGCTCCTCGAGACTTGGCTTTATTGCCATCTATGAGGTTCACTTGAAGGAGAGCCTCTTGATCCCATTAGCTACGGAGTTTTATAAAATAATAGAGGCCTTGGAGGTCCCCATCGGCCGTCTTCATTCCAATGCAGTGAGGTACCTCGTTTATTTATGTATCTTTTTTCCGCCGCAAAGAGCACCGATTGGACATTAAGGTTGTTTTTAGGTTCAACCTGGAGGATGATTGGACTTCTTTCACCTCTAGGAAGGGGTTTAAAATACGCAGAGGGCATCCGGACTCTATCAAGGGATGAAAAGACCGATATTTTTTCATGGAGGTTCCTTCCAATTGGACTCTCTCCAATAATCAAAGAGTTGTTAATTCCGTTTTTTCGGGCATGGTTTTGTACAATGAGGTTTTTATGTCCAACCCAATGACTGATTTGATAGAGAATAATGTAGTTGAGTAGCAGAAGGCGGGTAATTTTCTAACCCGGAGGGTGTTGGATGAAGTCAATTGGCAGATCGTTCTGGGCAAAAAAAAACCGTCACCAACATGCCTCCCCGCAGGCTAAAAAGAAAAGCCGAAGAGCTTTTCATTGAGACCTCTCTAGAGGCTATGGTTGGACAAGCAGGTGTTCCGATTGTTTGGTTGTCCTCTAATACTGCCGTAGATAGGGCAATTGAGAAAGCCTGTGATGAGATGGTCGAGACAAATGTTGGCCAACCATCTCGGAGGTCAAACCCAATATTTCCTTCGTCCGATGACCCGGTTTTTGAAGAAGTGCCGGCATTTAACCTCAAGGGGGGAGTCCCTCCCATAGTTTCCATGGAAACAAATGACCTTGAGACTCAAGCCATGAATGACGAAGAGCCGGTTGTTGCTCCATTCATTGCCGAGTATGGGGTCCCAATTTTGGTCAGTTTTTCGCCCAATAAGTTGGCTTTAGCTGCTCCAGCTACTACAGTGGTGGAGCCCGCAAATAATGGTTGAGCAGTAGAAATGCTTGGGCCTTGCTTTTTTCCATCTGAGATTCCAGATGCGGAGGAGGCCCCCATAGCAAGCCTTTCATCATCAGAGGCTTCTAAAGATCCGAGGGTTTTTTCAGCAACCACCGAAATTGTAACTCCCTTATACTGCTGTTCTCTACCCATTTTATGCTGAAGGACTTCACCGGCTGCAGGCCTAAGGTCCGATAGGCCGTCACCAAGCGCCACTCCTTGTGAAGAATTTCTCACTCAAGAGGTATTATATGCCAAATTCTTCCAATTTGATTCTTTCCTATTGCTGCTACTTATAATTTAAGAGTTCACTTGCTTTGCAGTCCCAGGATTTGGTATGCTTAGTCAAGGATGGACTATGTAAATGGGACGCTGAAATTGTCTGCCTTTCCTGATCGTACGTTGATTGTGTGGTCTTCGAGGATTTGGCCCTCCGAGCGGTGATTGCCAAAGTTGAGGAAAAATGTCTACGTGATCAAGTTGTGCATCTTTAAAAAGAGTTGTCCAAGTGGATGATGAGGTCTCGCGATCTCGTCAATGAAAATTCCATAGCTGGAGGCCGAATTGCTTTGCTTGAGGACAAACTCTAGGAAACCGAGTGTAAGTCCACCCTGGACGCCAACCTGATTGACAATCTTCGGAAGGAATGAGCTACGCTTGAAGAAGACTCGAAGAGAAGCTTTCGACCTAAGGAGATAGGTTCCATCCTAGATTCTTGATTCTGGGATGGCATCACCCTCTGTAAGCGGATTGTCTCCCTAGTGGCCCCCAATTTTCCGCTGGCCTGTCTTAACCAAATGAACGTTGGAGCCATCCAGAGTTCTACCATTAAAGACTTTTCAAAACCTAGAGATAATCTGCCTCTAGGGCCTTCTTTGAGTCCTAGGTCTTAGGTGTCCTTGAAGCTTTGGATTATTTCAATTAGGGGTGATCTTTTGTATTAAACTGGAGTACTTCTTCGTGTATTTGTAATAATGTTGCCATTCGTATTCAAGGGTTTGGTGCATCAACTAAATCTTCTAATTATTGTTGCTAACGTTGCTTTTGTCACGAAACATTTCAATTTGGCAAAATTTTTGTTTGCTGGCTGGGTGATTCCGCCATTGTTGCCAGGCTTAATTGGACCCTAATCCATGGACCATGTTCGACTGATGGTATCTGCCCCATGGAAGAATGTTAAGGCACTCATGCAGGAAAGCCCCTTGAGGTTTTATTAGCCAAACCGTGATGTTTTATCTAGCATCATTTGACCTCTGTTATGACCTCGCAAAAGAGATAGGACGCTTTGTCCTGTAGCCCCCGGGTCCATGTAGTTGGTTCATGACCGCACTTAGGGCCATACAATTTTGTCAACCAGCACCGTGACTGCATCACAATATGGGTCGTGTTAGCAGACGAGATGTGAAGAACCAATTGCCTAACTCAGGGCCTGTCGTGGTCATAAAGTTACATGCAAGCATCCAAATGAGCAATAAATGCAAACATTGGACATAAGAACTAATTTTATTAATATGGTAAAATACAATACACAAGCACACTTCAAGCGGGGAATAAAACATACCTCTTACATCTTTATGTACAAGGACCGGGTTTTTGATAATATTTTTTAATGTGAAGGGCATTCCATGCCATAGGGACTAGTTTTCCATTTTAGGTGAGTAATTTATACACACCATTATGGAAGATGGCTGAAATTAGGAATGGGCCCTCACAATTGAAGGACAGCTTATTCATATTGGCAATTTGGCCCGTGGCTTTGATGTTCCTCAAAACTAGGTCGCCTATTTCGAACTTTCGTACCTTCACCCTTTTATTGAAGTATCGGGTGACTCGTTGGTAAATGGCTGACCATATTCGAATTGTGTCCCTAGCTTCTTCTAGTATGTCTAAATTCTCTCTTAGAAGTTGAGAGTTACGATTGAGGTTGAAGCTTTTGACTTAGAAACTAGGTAGTTCAATCTCTACTAGAACAATAGCCTCAGTTTAATAGCATAAACTGAAGGGTGTCTCGTGTTTTGGCTCCCTCAAGGTCATCCAGTAAGCCTATTGCACGAACAGGAGTTCATCCACCCAAGAGCCCCCAATGTTTTTGAGGTTTTTCTTCAGCTCATTTAATAGGGTTCAATTGGTCACCTTTGTTTGTCCATTTGTTTAGGAATAAACGACTGAAATATGAACTAATATGATGCCGCAAC
>JAOVVI020007698.1:1668-14690 GCA_028571085.2 Nepenthes alata
AACCCATTATTCCATTAAAATTAGATAATACTAATGACATAAAATCATTATAGTGAGTTTTTAATCAAATGTCTAAGTCAATAAATTATTAAATATATATTAATAATTTTAAATTATTTAATAATATTGTTTAACTATATTCTTGTAATTTTTCTTTTAAATCTGATAAAACCTATAAATTACGTTGTATGCATAATATTATACCTATTATATAGCATTGTATGATATGATCATTCTCTTTTGCTATATTTAGGGCATATTCTTATGTAAAGTAATTATTGGACTATCAATGGCAAGATTAATCTAACTTCATTATGTGAAATTTTTAATCACATTCTTTTTTACATTTCCCACTAGATCATTGGTGTCATTTTAAAACTCTTTCAACCCATTATTCCATTAAAGTTAGATTATGCTAATGACAGAAAATCATTATAGTGAGTTTTTAATCAAATGTTTGAGTCAATAAATTACTAAATATATATTAATAATTTTAATTATTTTATAATATTATTTAACTATATTTTTATAATTTTTCTTTTAAATCTCACAAAACCTATAAGTTACGTTATCTGAACAACATTATACCTGTTACATAGCACTGTACGATATGATCATTCTCTTTTGTTATGCTTAGGGCATATTCTATGTAAAGTAATTACATATCTGAAAGATATAAGTCATTTGGTGTCATTTTACTTTAAAATTCTCTTAGAATACTATGTGCCCAAATTAGGACAAACCAACTTTGTATATCCTCTCTATAAATTACAAATTTTGTTACATTGGTTTCTTAGTTGAAATCATTGATTGGGATGTTCAATGATAAATAAACCCTAAAAATTTTAATATGAGAATATTATTTCTCCTCAAGCAACATCCCATTTTTAAAAAGATAACAAAAAAAAATCTTTATGCTTCTTATATAAACATGGTTCATCTTGCTCAAGTCTATAAATATACCAATTAAATTTTCATATGTTTAGAACCTTTATTACATTCATAATACTATGGTAGTATCATATATATACTTATTTTTTGTCCCTTGTAATATATACTTTTATAACATATTTTATTTTATGTGATTTTGTGAATATTATTTATATTCTGACATATTTAAATTTGATATTATTGGAGTGTCATAGTATTAAAATGCTAAACTGCTATGTAAGTAAAACCGGGATAAGATTTATAATTTGTACTAATAATCAAGTTGAATAGAGTTGCTTTCACTGACTAGTGAGTCATAAATTTTGATGGTCGTTTTATATGTAATATTTGATAGCTTATAATATAATTGATTACACAATAGGGACAAAAACTCGTACTTAAATAAGCTAAATTTGACCGTATTTTAGGATGAATATAATATATTATGATTTGGTGTTACTAATTGATGGATAGTAATACCCATATCCCAAATAAAAGGTCAAAAAATTGAGCTTATATCCCAAGAGACCCATAAGACTAATTTGACCCAAGAGGCTAAATTAGCTCCAAAGGTTTGAGGACTTTGATCCGCATCTGAAGAGGTCCACGATACTGATTTGGCCAAATAGGCTAAATTAACTGAAGAGGTCTGAGGACTTAGGCCCACATCCCGAGAGGCTCAGAGAGTCAATATGGTCCGACGGGCTACATTGGCATTAGAGGCTCAATGACTTAGGCCATCGTCCCAAGATGCCCAAAAAATTGAATTGGTTTGAGAGACTAACTTAGTTTGGAATGTTTGAGGACTCTGTAAGAGAACAAAGCCTCTAGTAAAGCCCTAAGGATATGGCTCTATAAGTCCAAAGACTTGTTGCTGACTAAGCCCTTAGTTGAAACTCGAGGACATTTGACACCAAACGCCCGCGGACTTGGTAAATGCCAAAAGCCTTTATTAAGGACGAGGATTCTGAAAATTTTTTGACGGCACGAGAGCAAAAATGAAAGCTCAAGACGACCGATAACGTCAGTTCAGAAGGTTGACTTTTACAAAGGTACACGCGATCCCAACAATACGCAATTTTCACAGGTAATGATGACTTGTAAAGTACGCATGATTACCGTAGAGGTGATGTCTTATGGAGCAAGCTCGAATGCACGCGACGTCTCTGATATGACAAGATGGATTCGCAGAGTTGGTGGTAGGATCCATTACATATGCCAACTCCACGTGATGCTCAACGTAAGATAATTCAAACCACTATATATACATTAAATGTGTATCTAGAAAAGAAATAAAATATTTTGCATTTGCATTTACGCTCGTAAGAGAGAAAAAGAAAGACGCATACATTGCACAATTGAGAGTACACTTGTAATAGTGAGAGTGATCTTTAAGAGTCACAGTTAAATTCTGTTCTCCACCATTTGTACTCACACGCGTGGATAGTAAAATTATTCCTGAGTCTAATGATTTTTTTCTCTAATTCAGAAGATAATTTTTAATGTAAAAAATATAGTGTACTCCTCTCTCTCTTATTTCTGTGTATTCACAAAACTCTTTGTGTTACTCTGCATTTGGGTCCTCATCCGTACAGAAGCCAGGATCTGAAGACGCAGTACTAATAATTTTTTGTGCAATAATCAGAATTATATTTGATGTAAATGTTAGGGACAATAGCAGTTATATATTTTATAATATAAGTACATATAATATAATTTTTCTTATTTTTTGAATTATAATATATAACTATCCTCATCTCACACTCGCTAGAGTTGGGCCATTGTGATGTGGATTCATATGGTGACCATACAATCTCATATGGTAACTATCAGATTTTTATATAATATTTATCTTTTTTTATTATTAAAAAGTAATAAAAAATATTTTTATTTAAAATAAAAAAAATTTGTGAATTACGTTAGATGAGGTTCAAACTATTGCCGTATAACATCATACAAAATAACATATGAATTTACGTTGCAGTACCCCTCATTTTCACCCGTTGCAAATGTTAATTTAAGTAAATCATCTCTCGTCAGCGGGCGCATCAGTGCCTCGAACTTTAAAGTCCTTCAAAACTCCATTTGCCCGCCTCCTTCACGACTGTCGTTAACTGCAGAGTTTTTCTCACTCCCAGATGGCCGAGGAACTTTCTTCGCTATCGCCAATCCAGTTAACGGAAGAACAAAGACTGAGAGCCGAAGCTAATCGTGTACGAGCCTTGGCAAAACGCAAGTCAATTTTAAACCAGCAGCTTCAACGGCAACAACTACAGCACTCCACTGATCCGCAGGTTCCAAATCCTTTTTGGAGGCTTTTCAAGTGTCGAAAACTCTCTTCAGAACTACATTCGCGCCATTCTTTCTCCTCGAACCCCATCAACAATCCCTCAACCACCGACGCTTCTATCGTCCATAAACCCGAAACCCCTTTGCCCGAACGGTTTCGGGTCAGGCTTGAAATTTGCTCGCCCGATTCGTTTTCTGTGACCCCTGAGCCCGCCCAAGGGTTTTTGTATCCGGGCGAAGCTGAGTGCTTTCATAAGTTGGAGAATTGGCTTTCAAATGTATGAACTTCTGTTTCCTTCTTCTTTCATTTTCTTTGTTGATTTTGGGTTTTTTTCCCCTCTCTTTGATTATTTTTTTCATAATTGGGTTAATGTTCAAATACACTGGAAGAATGTCCAAACGGGCGTGTCTTGGGTGGTAAATTTTTGATCAACCTGCTTTTGCCTCGGAAAGTCAATTTGCATTTGGCAATTTAACTTTGAGGAAACATCCCAATGCTGTTTTAATAGTTGGGGACCTTCTACAATGTTTATTTCTTGCTAGGTTTTGATGAATTGTGGGTATGTCCTGTTTTCTTGGCTTGCTCTGCGACTGATTATTGATGGTTGCAATGTTTTGATGCATTTTTATTTGTTTATTGTTTGTCTATTTTCCAACGCCTTATCTGATTATAATAACCTTATTCGGAAATCCTCAGGTAAGTTGACTTTTAAATGAAGAAGTACTCAATCAACATTTTTTTTGAATATATACAATTTTGAATAAACGATTGTTTTGTATTCCAGATACATGAATTATGATTGACGATGTGGTTTAAAACATAGTATGCCATGGCCTTGCTGACGAAAGCTTCAAGATCTTGATTTGGTTTAGTAGGAAAGCCTTTGAAATTTCACTTGAAATTCTGCTACTGTTAAATACCTGCGGAGAAGACCTGCCTGTCAATCATTGTAGGCCATATCCTTGACTAGAAATGTTGTCTTGCAACACGTTTTGTGTTAGTTTATGGTTCCTCTTAAGTCTAGGTTAGTTGTTCTATGAAAAGCCAGCATAGTTTACGGGGTTCTTAACAAGAAATTTTTGATTACTAATGAACTAGATGAGAACTATTATTTGGTTGGTTTTCTATTATTTGGCTTAAGATAGAAGCCAACTTTCTGGGAGGATTACCCCCGACCTTCTTAGTTTTCCTTTAATGAGTGAATTTGAAGTGGCTTGTTACCAACAAGCACAACAAGGTTTTATTTGGCTTGGATTTCCATTGGCTCATCTACACAGGTATTTTGACCAAATGTGCTCATCTTGATACTTCTGCATTTTGGTGTACCCATGCATACATTTTCCTATCAGAACCAATTTTTTTATCAGAACTTTGTAGGATATGTGCACTTTCTTGTGGTGGGATGTTGTTATGAACATATATTATAAAGCATCTATGGCGACATAGATAGAGATAAAATCAGGTTTGATATTCAGATTGACATTCAAATGACATGTTCATATTCAATTTCCTCCTTGACTAGGCTATGCCAACACATTATACACAAATTTCTGATGGTTCGAAGGCTTCTGTTTATGAGCTTAAAGATTATGATGTAGTTCTTAAATGCTTGAAGAACTCGAACTGCATCGAAATTGAAGAGGTACCATGGACGACCTATAATGTGGTGATGAAACTTTCACATTCCTTTGCTGTGGGCCGATGGATTCCATGCAGGCCTGAACACTTGTCTGATGAAAAGGTGGAGGAATTGATGAAGAAGTTACCGAAAAAACTACTCAATACGCTGCTGCCATTTCAGCTTGATGGTATAAAATTTGGTCTGCAAAGGGGTGGACGGTGTCTTATTGCCGATGAAATGGGGCTTGGAAAGACCCTGCAGGTAGTACTGAGGATAATATAATCATTGTTGCCTGTTTTCATCATATGTTGATTATTAAATTAATTTTATGATATGAATTCCTACAATATGATGCAGTTTGGTTGATTTGACTGTATGAGATATCGCCATTTTTTCTTGTTCCCTTATTTTATGCAATTAGGTGATGCTTGTAATGTGTTTGGCTTAAGACTTTTCGTTACTGGGTTCAGTGGAATTTGGTTATGTAAATCATAACTCAGATACTTCTATGCCTTTTCCCTTTAATTTTTCCAAGCAATGACATGACTGAAATTATGAGTAGTCTTGGAAATAATGTGCCTCTCAATGACAAGGAAGAAAACAATGCTGCAGAAGGAAGGCAGACCTGCATTTTGTGACGCATTTCTAAACGGGCAAGTATTTTGTGTTAAAGCGGATGATTGACGAAAAAGTTCATCCATGCTATCAATCTCTTTATACATGTAATGAGGAGAAATGAGATATCAAGCTGTTCAACCTTCATATTCTATATAGCTGAGTATCTATCTATAAGATTGTTGGACTTGCCGGCCACCTGGAAAAATTCAGATTATGCTCCTTTCCTGCATACGACGGACACATTAGCCAACCTTTTGTTGTCAAATGCCTTACAAGGATTCAGCATGTCACTTACATACCTGCTAGTTGTCTTTGATTATTTACAGTTCCAAGAGAAGGGTTAAATATGCAACATCCAAAGTGGACCATTTTCAGTTGATTGATATGCTGAATTTGTTTTCCCTTGATGGATCTGATTTTATGGACTTGCGAATTTCACATGAACTGTTAGATCTCTTATTTGTTATGCAAATTTTTGGGAACTGTATAACTTACTAATTATATTTAATGAATTTGTACTTTTCCTTAAACACTTTGCCATATCTTTTTTTTTTTTGGGTAAGCAACACTTTGCCATATCAATTATTATTTGGTCATTGGTGACCTCCTTCCGTGAAGTTAGTTTTCAGACCTCTTATTTGGCCTTCTTATTTTATTCATGCTAGCCCCCGAACCACCCAAGAAGAAAGTTACTGATGCATATTTTTCTGTTTCTTCCTTTCTGAGTTTCAGGCCATTTCTATTGCAAGCTGTTTTGCGTCTGAAGGCTCTATACTAGTAGTTTGCCCTGCTATTCTCCGTTACGCTTGGGCAGAAGAATTAGAGCATTGGTTTCCATATTGTTTGCCAGCTGATATCCATCTAGGTATCCCCTCCTATTGTTTGGGTGTGTAGGCCTCATGACTTTGTGTTTTGTGTGCCCCTCCCTTGTATTACTTTTCATCTTCCTCATTGTGGAGACCGGACTCACTGCCCATCCCTTTCCCTGGTCATTGGTGTCTCCCATTCCCCTTTAGTGATTTTGTCCTACTTCCCCTCCCTGGAATTCGGAGAGGCGGAAGAGAGAGAGAGTTGCAGATCAAAAGGTGAGAGATGGATGGAGGAAGAGGGAAGGATACGGGGATCTGTTTGTATCCAGGAGATGTTGGAGGCAAGGGGTGGGGCCATTTTTTAATATTATTTTGGGGGGAGAGGTGGGGGAGATTTTTCCCCTTTTTGTGGAGTACTTCCCCCTTTGTTTTGATACTTTTTTTCTTTTCTCAGGTGGGCATTTCTGGCTTTCTCATGAATTTGATAAGAGCAGAAGCAATTGAGGATATTGAACTAAATTTATCTAGCGAGATAAAATTTTAAATAAAATCAGAGTAAATTGATCTAGTTCAAAAAAAAGCTTGAGTACTTTCTAACTTTTGTCAGTGTATGAGTCGAGTTCAATTTTTTGGTTTCTAGCAAGATGCAATGAGCAGCCTGCTCTGTTGTTGTAACAACTTTTCAGATGGGAACCCTGGAGAAATTTCACTTTCTGCTTATTGGAGAACCTCAAATAGAATCTATGGATAAAATTTATAGATTTTCTTTTCCCTCAAGAGTGGGTATATGCTTGTTGAGCAATTTTTATTTTCTGTCATCATCGTTTGTGCGTTTAGTGATGTAGCCATATGTGTTCTAGTTTTCAGCCATCAAAATAATCCTGCTCATTTGCCAAGATGCCCTAAAATTGTGGTTATTTCATATACCATGCTTCACCATTTGAGAAAAAGCATGCTGGAGTTTGAATGGGCTGTCCTGATAGTTGATGAATCACACCATGTGCGGTGTTTGAAGAAAAAATCAGAATCTGGAGAGGTACAATAACTTTTATATCTTTTATTTGCAGATGTTATCTTCTTTTATTAAGCATATATATGCATTGTTACAGTTTTTTGTAAAAACATTAACTGGAGTTTTAAATTAGTTAATAAATTGTATTTGGAGTAGGGGGGAAAACGCTATTATATGTATTGATGATTAGCAATTATATCTAAGTCAGTTGTTTCTTTTCAATTTTATTCTCTTGTTGAATTCTTGAACATTACATACTTCTGAATTTGTTTGACAGCAATAAATATATTTTTTCAGAGAGTTTTGATGTAATGAAGAGGTTGTTCCATTGTGAATTGGATGCTTAGGGGTTCAAATCACAAAAATTGCCTCTTTACAAAGGAGGAGTAAAGCGACAATACCCTCTCTATACTTCAAAATATAGGAGCTTCATACATTGAGTTGCCCTTTTATAGCAAAAATATTTTTTGAACAAATCTTCAAGAAAACTTTATAGCTCAAAATTAAAGATATCATATCCATGGATTGAAATATTGGTATTGGTCATGGCCATGTTTGTATCTGACATCTCAGAAATAAAATTTTTTCTGCAAATCGTACTTAATATGGACAATTTGACTAGTATAGATAGTTGAGACGAGATATTGTTATTTTTTCTTGGTGTTACTGATATATATCGGCTAATATTTTAAATATCGGTTGATATCTTATTCCATTATCATGTCACATTAAAAGTGGTTTACTTGGCTTTGTTTGGTAGGTTCATTTGTATCGTCGACTTTAGTCTCTTGACATGTTCCCAATCAATGTGGATCTGGCATTGCACAACATCCACTTGTCAGGCTAGAGAATAGTCCCTTGTTGACACAATTGTAGTCGATTCATTCCATTGTTATTTGAGAAGCAATTAGTTCCTCATGAATTTTCTCCACCTTGGAGTGTTTTTGATTTCAAATCAATTTTTGCATTTTCCTAGTATTTTTTGTTTGTGATGACCATATGAGGTATCATTATGTTCATTGATTTAAACTACAGTGCTGTAGTTGCACCCCATCGCGTCTGAGTTGCAAAGGTCATGGCTTCCACAACTGTGTATGGTTATTGAAGGCTATAAAATTGACTTTTGATGGGTACATTAGTAATGGACTGGCCCACGATAGAGGAACGACCCAAATTCACAACAGCCCATTTGCGCCTGGACGGTTAATGCCAACCATTGACCGGATTGAAGGCTAATGAGCCAGCACAGGCCCAAGAACAGGACGGTCTACTTGGGCGAAAGAAGGTCAAAGCTTCCGTTGATCGGAAGCGTAGCCAGAAGACTGGCTGAAGACTAGGACTCACGTGTCTCATTGGTCCACGTATCTGTCTTCAAGCCACAACGGTCTTCTTCCCTGATTTTGCGCTCTTCATAGAAGGCAATCTCCATTGTAACGGTTGCTTCCAGGATCGACGCGCATCCCTGAAAAAAGCGTCAGAATCCTCGTCCTGTCTATAGTAAACCCTAACGGTTACAGATTGTATAAGAAAAGTAATTAAATCAACGACCATTATTGCCATAAAGGCTCAACGCCTGAAAAGGTAGCGATCCCAACAGAGCGCGGGAATTAAGTCCTTCTGCACAAGGAAGGCAGCCCAGCATAGAGGCTATAAAAGGTCATGAAGTTCTCACTCCAAGGCATGCTCTCATTTACTTGCAAAAAACCCTCAATTGCAAAGCTCTCACGCTCCTAGCATCGTAACGTCCTCTTCTTCTCTTTGCTACTACGTTCTCAGCGAATATAATACTTAGAGCCAACGCTCCTCACGAGCAACCAAAGCCTCTCTCAACGACAGCACTCCTCCATCACAAACACTCTCTGCATTCTCATTGCACCCCTTACTCTCACCTTCTTAATTCTAAGGCTGTTTATTGACTTGAGCGTCAGAGTGTTTTCGGTGGGATAACCACCTACCGTCATCTGACCTCTTGTTTGTAGTTGTGGTGTCCAAGATCCTGATTCAGTGGACGGAGTCGGATTTAGACAAATGACTTGACTCGAATCTGTTCAAAATTTGGATCCTGGACGCATCATTGGCGCCGTCCGTGGAAAGTTTACAAAAAGCCAACCACTTTTCTCCATAACTTTTCTCCATAACTTTTCTTAGTTTCACCTTCTAAGTCAGTTCCATCCATCAGAATGGTGAACAACAGAGCATAAGCTAGCGAACCCGTTAGAGACGTGGCCACACCCGACCAGGACCACACTGCTTGTAACCTGGTCAACAGGGTGCCCGCTCCATTCTTTTAGAATCTGGCGGAGCAAATGAGCAACATGAATCAAATGCTTATGATACTCTGTGTCCGCTAGGAGAATGCACAGCAGGGGGCTCCGCTCCCAGCAGTCCCTAATCTAGCCTCGAGGAGAGGAGGCCAGAAGAAGAAGAAATCGGCTAAGAAGACTAAGAGGCTGAACAACACAGATTTCGGAGGCCTTACATGTCCAGAGCCGTCCAAGGCTCGAAGGATGTTTGAGCAGCAGGACTCCGGTGGAGAGTTCAGAACGAAGGAATCTCCGATACTCTTGGGTAGAAGCTAGGCCTTAGGCTCAGGAGGGAGCGTCTAGGATCGTTAGATCCATTGGTGGCATTAATCGGTCAGCTACACGCCGCACCAGAGAAAGAACGGAGTTGAGAACCTACCTCAACTCCAAAAGATCTGGCAACGCCACCCGAGAAGATTCAAGGGCTGATAAGATCTGGAATCGCGTGTCTAAGGATGATGAACACGTTGCAAATCTGGACATATCTCTCTTCACGGCGGAGATCTTGAACCGCCCTATGCCGGCGAAGCTCAAGATGGCAACTCTTGACTCTTACGATTGGAGTCTTGATCCCTTGGAGTGTTGATCCCATGGATCACTTAGATCATTTCTGCATCCATCTGAGTCTTCAGGGGTTGGAGGACGCAACGATGTGCCGCTGTTTTCCTCTTATGCTAAAGGGAGATGCCTGCATCTTGTTCCATCGTCTCTCGTCAGATTCCATCTGGAGCTTTCGAGAGCTGACCGATCTTTTCCTGGCGCAATACGCTTCTAGCCGTCGGGAAGAGAAGCAGCTATGACATCTCTCCCACATCAAGCAGAAGTAGGAAGAGATCTCGAGGAAGTTCCTGGACCGTTTCGTGGCGGAAGCCAGAAGGATCCCTAAGCTCACAGAGGAGATGAAACTTCCGCGCTGATGCATCGGGATTGTTTCGGGCACCCGGCGCACAAGAATCCGCTCACCTTTTGGGAAGTGGAATCTATCACCATGGCCTACGCAGCAGCCGAAGAAGGTAACGATGCTAAGCGCCCTAAGAGGACTGAACAACCTCGCTCTTTTCCGGCCGAGGGAAAGAGGAAGCATAACAGCGGAGGCCACTCTCGCAGGAAGCAGCGCAGGACCAGAGCGAAGGGATGATGGGCCAATCAACCTGACACCCCTGACCGACACTCGTTCCAACGTTGTCATGCAAATTAGTGGAGAGAAGTTCTTTAAGTGACCAAAACCACTTAAGAAAGCGGAGGGAGGAAATCCAGCTAAATACTGCGATTTTCATTGATCTCCTGAATACTCTATGGAAGATTGCAAGATGCTTCAGCGGGAGATCAAGGAGCTCATCTGGAGGGGGCATCTCACCAGGTTTTTTAGGAACCTTGGACAGGGTTCCGGCATTTCAGGTGGGAAAGGACCAGAGCCTTCCGATCACCAGAACCGGGTTGCGGCTGGAGTGGTCAATATGATCACAATCCGACTGGCCAAGACCCAGGTAGATCGCAAGGAGCTGCAGACTGGGCTGAAGAAGTATCGCACAGAAGATGACATGAAACATGTAATCTTCCCCCACGTAGATCCCCTTGTTGTATCCGCATTTATTCTAGACGGTAGCGTTGATTACTAACTGAAACGATTTTTTATCGATAATGGAAATTCCTGTGATTTGCTTTATTTTCAGACCTTTTTTAAGTTTGGTTTAAAAAAGAGTTAACTGAAACCTGTTGAGGGCTCGCTCTATGGCCTTGACAACGAACCCGTAGTCGTCCAAGGAACGATCCAGTTAGAGGTTACCCTGGGCACGTACCCAATAACGGCGAGTCGGACACTCACCTTCTTGGTCGTTAACCTGCCTTCTGTATACGACGTTATACTAGGCCTCCTGTGCCTAGCAGCGTCTTGAGTCGTCACTTCAATACCGCATCTCAAGATGAAATTCCCGAAAGTATGCGGTATAGGTAAAGTGTTGGGCGACCAAGTCATTGGGCGGACATGTTATATGTCCAGATCGCACCAAGTGGCAGCACAAAGACGGCAGGATAACTTGACCATCGAATTGAAGCGACCCTGCAGTAGGCGTAGTCTGGTGAGGCAACTGATCTAATCCCACTGAATCCGGAGGACCTGGATAGGTGCACATAGATTGGGGGCTCACTCACCGGGACACTGCGCAACGAGCTGATAGTATTCTTGTGACAGAATGCTGACGTCTTCGCGTGGACTCCTGTTGACTTGCCTGGGATTCCGGTCGGGGTAATGGTCCACAAGTTAGGCTCAATTCCGACCGCAAGGCCATCATGCAGAAGTGGAGAAACCACTCTTTGGAGAAGCTCATCGCCATTCGGGAGGAAGTAAAGAAGCTGTTGGACGCCAGCTTCATCAAAGAAGTCCAATACTTGGATTGACTTTCTAACGTCGTCCTAGTAAAGAAAAGTAACGAAAAATTGTGAATGTGCGTCGACTTCAGTGACATTAACAAAACCTGCCTGAAAGACAGTTTTCCTTTATCTAGGATCAACCTGCTGGTGGATGCAACGGCTGGACATGAGCTATTGAGTTTCATGGTTGTGTACTCGGGCTACAATCAGATCTGGATGAGCCTAGAGGACGAAGTGCACACCTCGTTGTGACGGATCAAGGCATTTACTGCTATAAGGTGATATCCTTTGGTCTGAAGAACGCGGGTGCCACTGATCAGAGGCTCGTGAACAAGATGTTCGAGAAGAAGATTGGCCGCAACATAGATGTGTACGTCGACAACATGCTTGTCAAGAGCAAGACCGCCAACGATCGTATTTGCGATTTGGCTAAATCCTTTGAGGTATTGTGCGCGCACCAAATAAAGTTGAATCCCTCAAATTGTGTCTTCGGGGTATTCTCATGGAAGTTATTGTGTTTCATCGTCTCTCAACGAGGGATCGAGGCAAACTTGGAGAAGATCAAGGCCCTCGCGAATATGACTCCACCACGGCGTGTGAAAGATGTCCAGAGGCTAACCTGATGACTGGCAGCCTTGTCCCGCTTTTTGGTAAAGTCGGGAGATAAGTTCTAGCCTTTCTTTAAGGCTCTAAGGGGGACAAAAGCAAAATGATTCCAGTGGATAGCTGAGTGCCAGGCAGCCTTCGACAAGTTGAAGTAGTACCTGATTAGTGCACTATTGCTAACGTCACCCAAGGACGGAGAAGAGCTGTACCTCTACCTAACAGTGTTAGAGGTGGCTCTTAGTTCTGTCTTCATACGCCAGGACTTCAACTTTCAGCTGCCGGTCTACTATGTGAGCAAAATGTTGACTGGCACAGAGACGCGTTACCCACACACAGAGAAGTTAGCATTGACTCTTGTCTTTTCCGCCAGGAAGCTGAGACCTTACTTCGAGGCTCATCGCGTGGTAGTTCTGATCGACCAGCCACCGAAGAGTATTCTCTAGAAATCCGACGTTTTCGGACG
>JAOVVI020007699.1:0-11205 GCA_028571085.2 Nepenthes alata
GGGGTGTGGGGCGTGTCGGTTGAACACTACATAGTGAGATGTAGTTGTTCGTTGATTGTTGCATGGATGCAACCAGGGGTCGAGTGCTGCCGACCTAAAATGCAGCCGTGACTTTAGAATGTGTAGCGAACACATTCCTGTCCTCGTTCTCTCGCATCATTGGTTAGTACGGTCTACTAGCCCGGGTCCGCAAAGATGATGTAATGATAAAAATGAATAATATCCAATCGATGTAACCGTGAGAACTGTAAGAATCAAGTGATTCCGAATAATGTCCAATCAATGTATCCGTGAGAACCATGAGAATCAAGTGATTCCGAATAATGTACAATCAATGTATCCGTGAGAACCGTGAGAATCAAGTGATTCCAAATGTTTCCTGTTCCCTCTACTGCTTCATGGTTATGGAGAGTGCTTGTATATCCCCCACCGTTCCAATTCTTGCATGTGCCTTCGAGAATTGTGTATGATTATATTTGCTAAGCTGTAAGCTCACTCTTGCTGTTTGATATTTTTCCTTCCAGATGAGAACACTTAGCCGGCGCCAGATAATTAGAGCAAGGAGAAGCTTGCTTGAAGAGGTTAGCTGGACGTCAAGTGCATTGAAGATTTGGTCATAGCGTTGTATTGGAATGTAAACAACCACTGGATGGATGTGGCTTATTGTTGTAGTATGGTTTGTTATGCTTCCGCAGGATGGATGAATTAGTTGTACTTCCGCATTTATGTTGATGTTGTGAGATTTGTTTTATTTTTAGATGACATCTCTCTAGATCTAATACGGTAGAGTAGGAGTACTGTATTGGAGCCATAGATGATATGGCAGATGTTGTGATCTGTGTGGTGTGTTGTAGGCTTTGTGTTAAGCCTCTTGTTAAATGTGTGCTTGTGCAGGATTTATTATCAGGTTGTACCATTGGTTTTTCGTCTAGTTGCAGAGGAAACTCTGCCGGAATTTCTGTAGAGTCCATAGGTTAATTATGAGCTTTAATTTGTGTTGCCATTGACGGAGGTTATTTATTGAAAAAATAATCCGGTCCGTCACAATTAGCCACTTACACTATCTCAAAATCATGACTGGTTTCCAAGGCATAATTAATGCCTTTGATAACATGTGAGCACAACAGAATGTCTTCATTTAACTGAGAAGAACTTTGAGTGTGCCAGTTAAAAGTTGGTTTAGATCAGTGTACTGCTCATATCTTCCTTCTCTCTCTATATATTGCATCAACATCATGACTGATTGCCCATATATATTGCATCAAAATATAGAACATGAATAGCCATGTCTCTGTTTCCTAACAGAAATGTGAAACAATGTCTGAGACAAGAATTCCAGGTGAACATGAGCACCTTAAGGTGTGCCTACAGACCAAGTTACACCTCACAGGCAATTTAGTGTCAATTTGTTTTTATGATTCTTGCTTATAGGTCTCGGTGGAAGGGTCACGATTTTGGTATCTGGGAGAGACATAGTGAAAACCCAGATACGACTTTGATAACTTGTTTAAATTGCCAGTACAATGAGAGAATTTGAACTAGAAATTGCAGAAAATGTCAAAGACAACTCATTTGATAGCTAAGCAATATTGGTTGGATGGAGATAAATGACACGTTCAAACAAGCATATGCTATCAGAAGGTGGAATCTGTGATGGAAGCGGAAAGAGAGCAGGATGTGGGCTGCAATCTCCGTCACTGTGAGAATTGGAGGTCTAGAAATAATAGATAGAAACTAACTTGAGTTATAGTCAGCATGTAGTCAGCCACTTTTTGAGTTATAGCCTCCACCATTTTTTAACCTTCACCTAATAGTTTAAACTTTTTGGTCTGTTAATTTTTGGCATGATATTAAGTCTTGTGATCAAGTAATCATAAGTGTAATTCTTGAAACCCACATCTTCATATATTTGTTTCTCGACATATAATATAGAATTGATCAGTGCTTAATCCGCACTTCAAGTTCAAAAACAATCCTTGTAAGGGTGTATTTTAGAGTATAAATCACTCTAGAATATTCACCTAACAATAGTTTTTGGGTCTCTTGATTTCATGATAGACACTTTCTAGAAAAACAAGCAATGCTAAATTTAGGATTTATAATAATTTGATTAAGTTGTTAAGGAACCTAATAGAAGTTGCTAAGCAATCATTATTATAATAGGGCCCATATGAACAACATCATGATAAAAGTTCCTTTGTCGTACCATTTGGGTTGGTTATGTGAATCCCATGCATCATTTATTCAAATTCAAATTCTTCACTTCTCCAAAACCATCAAGTCCTTTCTCAATGTCACTATTCTTGGTTTTGGCCAATATTTTCTGGATTTCCTATGTTTTTTTCCATACTAGCATCTTAGATCATGTCACACTCGTTCGTTAATTGGTCAGCCTTCTCCACAAATTTGCTGAAGATGAAAGACAGTTTCCCCTCATTTGTCCTCAACTAGTGCTATATCCAGCTTCTTTTCCTACATTTGATTTCCTTCCATCTTTCAAATTGCTGGCAGTCCATCACTGCATCATTAATTCTGCAACAATCTTAGGTTGGCGAATATGATGAAAATATGTCAAATCTTTTTATTACCACTAGTATCAAAAGATGATTACCAACTAAAACATAGAATTGCCTCTAAGATGTGTACCTTTGTCTTGCTTGATCATATGGCATCAAATGCTCAATAGGAATCCGAAATCGTTGTCTCTTTTTGATAAAATCAACCCATTTGATTGCCTTTCCCATGCATATTCTAAATTGAATGTTACATTATATTGATGCCCCCTAAGGAAATTTCAAGTGTTTGTGCAGACATACATGAACAAGGTTCGCCTGTGTTCAGTCTAATAAATAGGGTGCAATGGTCATTCAAATAACCAATATAACAAGAAGTGGTTTACAGTGGTGGAGATAACTCATTTTTTATCTACTCATTTTTGACAGAATGTCCACATTCTTTACAATGCCACAATGATAAGTTGCCTTGTTCCCCCCATAGAAATCAGACAGCCAACTCTTTTTTTCCTTCAAGTTTATTTTTCTAAATCAAGGCATCGATCAATCAGTAGTATGACGATACGCCTGAAGCACAACCCATAAAATCTGTAATTGTCAGAAACATATTTCTTATGATATTTTGTTGATAGCACAAATGATTCAGGTACAGAAGATAACAAGTGGCTCGACACATTTGTTTTTGGAAGGATTCTCTACCCACATATACTTCGCACGTAAAGGAATTCACCATTGTCGCAAAATTCACAAAGGGGAAAAGGTAAAATAGAGGAAACTCTGCAAGTTATGGTCATTACCTTCAATTGAGCAAATAAGTCAACAAAAGAGAACCCATGGAGAAAATAAAGCTAGCTCCAGCAATAATATCCATGCATAATCATGCATGTCTCATTCATGTACAACGGTCAATCTACTTTAGTTGGTCCTTTTGAACTCAGAATCCAAGATATATATTTTTTTAACAATGACACCATAGAATATGAAACACTTAAACAGGAAAAGAGAAAATAAAAGCATAACATGTTTGGCTCCAATATCCACAATGCTGTCCACAGATCTTTTGCCATAGCTAGACATAACATAGTCTCTTTTAACGCAAACAGAATCACTTCGTGAAAGAAATTAACTACTATCCACAAGTCAGTTAAAAGGATAAGCCAACAACAATGAGCTTCTAAATTCCTCAACTCCACCATCAAACTTTCTTCACTTACCAATGAGAAAAATCCTCATAGATTATTTGCAATTATTAGCACAAACATCTAAGAAAACCATAGTTCTCATTAACATTATCGCAGGAACCATCTAAAATGAAAGCGACCCATATTAAGAAATTTCATAACTAAATATCTAAGGCACATGCCATGCTTAAATTTTCAAGAAATGCGGTTAAATCAAGAAATGGGTATTCACTACAACTCCTAATTTTGGCAGGGTCAATAACAAAGTCATTACGTTTCCTTCCTCAGGGAACTGAAAAAAGCCTTCTTTAATTAACAAGTTAGATTTATAACAAATACGATTTAGCGAAAAAGTTATCAATTTTTTTTAAAAAAAAAGCAGAAGCAACATCAATAGTCGGGGGAATAATGCTTAGTGCGATGAATAATATTCTTTTACAGTTCAAAATAGATTTAGAAGAAAATGGAAATCTTACAGAGGGATTGGAAGGATCAGAGGGCCGGAGCTGGCTGAAGTTGCGAGAGTCGTATGAAGGCCAGTCGTCGATAATGGAACCCATCAAGAAACAGAGTATGTGAGAAAAAATAATGCGGGTCTAGAATCTGAGTTCGAGAGAATGAACAGGTAAAGATTTTGAGGAACCACGAGGTGAGCAGAGTCGTATATATGCGTTGGTTTTACAACAGAAAATTTATTAGCATTAAACTTCAAATTTTAGAATTGTCACAGCAAAAGAAAAAGCTAATTATATATTATTGAAAAAAATACCACAATTTTATTTTTTTTAAAAATTTTTATTTAAGGATTATTGTATTACATCATATATTTTTGATACATTTAATTACTAAAATAAAAAAAATTAAAAAAAATAATTATTCTGAAAGAATAAACCGAGGTTGAAATAGAATAAAAATTATTATTTTTATATTTAGTTATTAAAATAAAATAAGATAAAAATTAGTATTTTATTATTTAATTTATAAAATTATATAAAAAATAACGTAAAAAAAAATAATAATAATATAAAAATACTTATTTTTATTTATATAAAAATAAAAATGATTATAAAAATATTTATTTTTAATTAAATTATAATTAAATAAAAAAATGTTTATTTTTAGGGAATAAAAAAATAAAATTTCTATTTTTTTTTGCAAACATAACCTTTAAGTAATATATATGTAATGTAAAATACTTAACTATAAACTTGTATTTTATTTATTTTATACTCTTATTAATTTTTATCACGATGTATGTTTTTATATAGTTTAAAATATGATCAATCTAATCTAATTTTTTAAAATAAAATTACTGTTTATAGATATTGTTTTACTTTAGCAGTATCCGATAATATGATTTTCAAAAATTATAAACCACGCCCACAGACCCTGTCTCCCGTTTGCAAGAGCAGCCATAGCCGTGGCTGGTGCTGAAGCTCCTCTGCACTTTCGGGATAGAGAGTCAATCCGCTGCCTTTCTCCTCATGAAGCATATGGTTTGTTCTCCCTCACTCCTCTTCTCTGAAATCGTTTCTACTAAGCTGCTATTAATACTACAGAAAGCTTCCCTTTTTCTAGGGTTCCTACTGATCTGACGCATATTTGAAATTCTTTTTGAATCGTTTTCTATTGTCAAATTGAAGGGCTGGGAAGAAGACGAAGAGCTTGGAAAAGATAAGCAGGGCATCAGACGATACGTCAGAGTTCAAAATAAGTAGGACACAGCAGGTCTCCTCTATCTGTACGAAGAGTTCATTTTTGTGGAGTATTTGTTTCCTCTAATTGAAAACTTTTATCAATTATGAAAGTTAATCAAGACAACGACAATCAAGTGGGCGCAGGGGCTGGTTAGTGAAAACGATAATCAAAACCAGCTGTTAAGATTACTCGTCGATGGTAAACTTTGATTTCATTATTGCTTTTTGTTATTGTTGGGATGAGTGACTCTCTTATGAATCCCCTGCCCATTATATATATCCTCATTTATTAGCCCCATGAGGGTTCAGCGAAGGTTTAGATGATCCACGATCAAGCAAAGAAGGTTTTTCAACAAGTGGATTGGATGATGTTTGATCCACGCAGAATGGGATGATCTCGCTTGAATAGCAGTAGCAGGTGTGTCTGATGAGCACCTGTTGGGATGCTAGTTCGCCGATAGCAGAAAGTGCGTTAGGCAAAATTTGCCTCTGTCATTCAAACTTTAGTTTTAGATATAAAAATCCTGCGTGATTTTTAGGACATTATTGTGAGCATTTAAGAGATCCTTCAAGCAATGGCTAGAGAGAGAAAGAGAGGAGAAGGAGAACATCTTTGCTAACTCCTTAGGCTCTGAATGATATTATGATTTTTACCATTCTTGGGCATGTTATTTCATTTGTTGTTCTTGGATGTTTTACTAGTGGTGCTCTTCTATTTTTCGTCTCTTGTTTTATTTGTTTTGATTTTCCAATATTGCGGTGATATTAAAGGAGGTATTCAGGGATTCGTGTAATAATACTCATAATCATAGTGGATTTGTAATATGTACCCAAGATCCCATGGTTTTACCCTAGAATTTGAAGAGTTTCCTTGAGAAATTTTGTGCATTTTGTTTTATACTTGTTATTGTGATTGTTGGTGTGATTGTGGATTGTCGTTTTATCTCATTACAAGATTAACTAACGGACTCGCTTTTTTATCCATGTAGGGATTTGTTATTGGATTGATTGTGAAGCTTGGTGCTTCAAGCCCAATACCTATGATATGGATCACTCCTGATATTGTGACATAATCCTATGCTTGACTTGCTCTTTAATTCTTAATGAATGATTAGGTATGAGACAGGAGAAAAGGGGAAGCTAGTTGACACCTATTCTTGCGTGGATCTTGAAGGAATTCTCATCAGTTCTCATTCTTCTTCAATAGGACGATTGAACTTTGGTGGTTTTTATTATTTTATATGAGTGGGCATTGTGCAAACTTATTGCAGAGGAGCTGTTATAATGGTAAGACCGTGTGTGGTATGGAGGACTTGTGGTCGCATCTTTAAATTGTTGTGAACAGAATAAATTCTACATTGGATAGATATTTGAATAGAAGGATTCAAAAGGTATGATCTAATATAATACACCCTTTTCTGCCATGGTGTTAAGCTAGTTTCTTACTGGAATTCTGATTCTTCAACTGATTATGATAAAATCAGGTATCCTGTGTTCCAATCATGAACATCATTCTGCACAAATATTCAGTAGAGCTATTGCCTGAAGCTACGATAGGCGGAGGTAAGCTAGACAGAGTTATAGCTATTATTGTATTATTTTGCACTTATTTTCTTCTGTTTGTCTTATGACCTTGTCCGTCCATCATGTGCAGTTCCAAGAATTTGATGGCTAGAATGGAATCCTACCTCGAAAAGAAAAGAAGTTGCTCCAAAAGCTTGGTTGCTGAGAGTTGTGGAGCTTTCCTCTCTACTCCGTGTGAAACTGTCAATGTTGCTGAGCAATTGTATGCAGTTGCCATAATTCTAAATTTACCGAATTCAATATTCAGGTTAGTCATATGTAGACAAATGCTAATATAAGTGATTATCAGCGAGGATCATAGTACATGTTGTGTGATTTGAACCAGTTGTGCTGTTTTTTTTGTGTTTCTGCATTGCCAACCGTGGGCTGTCTCTGCCAAAACACACACACACACACAAAAGAAGGGGAAAAAAAAAGGATAAAACAACGGAGTAAGAGGCACCAAATTTTGTTTCGATCTTGGAAGATGCTGGGGAATATTTCTGACAACTTGGCTTGCATTTGGTTATAAGATGGCATCATTTCCCGTCCTTTTCTTTCTGCTATCTTCTAAATGTATTTTGCTTGAACAATTTTCATCGCCAGGTATTTTCCTAAGAAATCATAGCCATGGTAATAAAGAGCTTCTATTTCTGCTTTCAGACCCCTTTGAACCATTAATGACAGCTCTTCCTTGTAGTTATCCTGCAAGAGGCAACTTCTGCTCAATATCGATGGTTTATTTACTTGGACATCAAAAACCATTGGTATATTTCCAGTCTCCCCCACGCCACCTTGACTTAGGTAAGAGAAAGCATAATGGAAGCCTGAAGTTTGTAGTTCTCAGCTAATTACCTGCAAGATCTCCAAAGAGGTGAGACTTTTTGCAATTTGCAGGTCCTTTGCCTTTAATGGGATCAGAGATTCTTCAGGTATCAACTGTAGATCATCTCCTCGAAGTCCTAGCCACTTGACATTACAAGCTGAATCATAGGAATGATGGGAGCCGGTGAGGTTTATCCTATGACATGGGAAAACTTTAGTGTGCTTTAAGCTAGTTTATAGAGCACCATATCTGTATGCCTCCAGGCCCATTCCTATACTTCCATACTTGAAGGTACATAGAATAGCTAGTCCTGCTGGATTCCTTCACAATTTTGGATCTGGAGAGTTACAATGAGAGGTGGACAACAAATATGGTCCGGTAAAAAGGTGGAAGGAATGTTGTGCATACCAATCAACTAGTGCTAAAACGGTCAAGCTGGGAAAATCTCGACTTATTCTGTGAAGAAGAAACCTGTCGGAAGATTGGAAATGGTGTTAATCATAAACAAGAGAAATGCATTCCAAATGATATAAAAGAAGAGGCAGTTTTCCAAAACTCAGTTTATTAGATACGGAGGAGGTAGTGAGCCTGAAGTTTAGCCTAACAAAGAGCCTTTAAGTCCTTGCAAAACCTTGTCGCTATATCTGGGTATCCTTTGGCTGTTATAAGAATGCTTGGAATTTGGTTGAAGATACGATCTTCTGCCAACCGTTGGAATATTGCATGCTAGAGAAGGCAAATATAACAAATTATTAAGGTATTGGTACGACAGTTGAATCATCTAATATTCACAAATGGTCAAGCATAATACCTTTTCTATCACTATAATGTATCGTGCATCTGTTTTGATAACCAGATTCTGTAGCAACTTCAGGTCACCCGTGATAGCATGTCCAGAAGACCCAGATATGGAGCAGTCCACCTCTTCTTGATTTGGCTCCTTCCTCAGTATTCACAGTTAAACACCACGAAAGAACAAAGTTCATCATATAGCTGAGAGTTAAAAGTGACAATCAATATTCTGGTTCTGTTTGTAATTGGATATGCCATTGAAAGTAAAGCATTCCCCTATTGCACAATGATATGAAACCTTCTCATAAAACCATCCTGACCACTATCAGCTATACGTCTAAAGCATGTACCGATTGATTTGTTATTATTATTATTTTTTTAAGTGTGCAATTGATTAGGACACTGGCTCTTCACTGTTGTCAATTCCACAGTTCATTCTTTTTTGATGGCATTGTGCGACCTGATGTCTATTGGTGCTGGAAAGTGTCCTTCACAGAATCTCTTCACATTGATCAGTAATCTTTTGCAATTTGAGGTGCTACTAGACTACTGAACAAGAGGTTTATCTTTAAGGAAAGGGTCATATGTACACTGAATAGTTTACACAATGTTCAAAATGAGAACTGGACAGTTTATACAATGTTCAAAATCATTTAAATATATAAAGAAAGGAAATGACAGGTGCCTGCAGCAGAAGGCGGCCAGCAATGAGTCCTCTACTTGATGCCATGATTCCAAGACCATCTCTGCTGCACCGAAGCAATGCAACAACTTCTGTTCAGTAAAACAGCTATTTCTTTTATTAGCTCGAAATTTGAATATCAATAAAGTAAAAGTATTGATAGGATGATAGAAGGAAATTGGTAAGAAAATGTGTGACCTTGAACTGTCCGATTAACTTGTACTTGTGCGCTGAAATACTTTGGTGAGTTACACA
This sequence comes from Nepenthes alata, assembly GCA_028571085.2. NCBI lineage: Eukaryota > Viridiplantae > Streptophyta > Magnoliopsida > Caryophyllales > Nepenthaceae > Nepenthes > Nepenthes alata. The sequence goes on from JAOVVI020007699.1 coordinate 9,510, forward strand.
GTAGCCTGTAGTAGAGCTCCCGTTGCGTAACTCTCTTTTCCTCAACCAGTATCTGAAAGCACATTTCCATTACCTTCCACACTGCATTTTCATCCTGAGGGCATTAGATATGGATAAAGGAGGAAACTATTTGCAGTTCTAGTAACTAACCGATTTGAAGAAAGTCGGCTACTTAAAAACCGTGACTCTTATTGGAGCAATTAAACAACAAAATTGCTCAAAGATTAATTAGGACTGTTATATTGCACGATTCAGAAAAACTTAGCGGCTAAAAATATGCTTCTTAGTTAATTATAATAAGCCAAATTATACCAATTTTAGCTCCGTAAAAAATTCATCGAGCTTGGTTCATGAAGTTAGCCAACGAAGATCGAGTTCTATTTTAAACTTGGTTCAATCAAAGAATAGTGATTGGGTAAAATAAGATTCGGCTGGACTGGTTTACAACCGGACCTCTCACAAAGGCTTTGGCGGCATTCTCTCTCATCAAAGATCGCGTGGAAAACGAATGGGAGAGGAAAATCCACGAGATGTCGTTCATTAATGCTCGACTCACGTTACTGTTGCTAGATTTTCGATCAATCTGCTCACAACGCAACAAATTTTCAGAAACTTCTGTAAGATGTTCGAGGAGAAGCTATAAGAACTTCAAGTAGTTTGGGCAACAAACCAGACGGAGATCAGTGATTGCAGGAGTTGGAGAGACCAAGGTCTTCAGAAAATTAAGGACTGCCACTTCAATTCTCGCTCGGACCTGATCAATTTTAAGAATTGAATTTAGAAGAGGCATACCTGAAAACTGTACGATTTCACGAGAATCGAACGAGAATAAAGAGAGAGTGCCTGAGAAGGATGGAGGATATCGGCATAGCAGAGATGCTGATCTGTGAAGAGCAACGAGGAATTGAAGAGTTCCGACATTTTTGTCCGTACTCAAATGAGGAGAAAGAGTGAGGAAGCAAGTAACCAACTGATTTGGCGCGCCAGCTGAAACACGTAAGGAAGTTATGCCGTTCTGCTACTCGAGCATACGGCGTCGTTTTCAATGTCTATTTCTCTGTAATTGGTTTATGTTGTTGAGCAATGGGTCATCCTACGCCTCAAGGAAACCTTGCACTAACGAACATCTTAATGAAGACTAATTAGATAGATATTTTAATTATTTTTACATATTTTAATACTATAATATTTTATTTATTTATTTATATTAATATGTTTATCTAAATATAGATGGATTAATACATATTATATTATTTAAAATATTTTAAAAGTTGTTGCGTTCCAGAAATACGGATTATCTTATGGATCAGTGGCCGAAAATTGGATCTTTTTGTTGGTCGATCTGACGTGGATCCGCTCTTCATAGCTTTAAACCTGAATCCTGTGCAACACAACTAAAAATCAGATGTCAGAGGTCGGCGAGAATTGCTTCCACCGTAAACCCTCCGACGCTCAAGTCAGATGTCTTTTTAAAAATATAAAAAGATCAATGGATGATGCATATTTTGTGGATTGAGTATAGACGGAAGTCAGGCTTCCAAGATTAGAAAGAGAGAACCTCTTCCAACGGAACCCCCATTTTGGGATAGAGATGACTCTTTATGTAAGATATTTTGGACGAAGTATATGGCTCTAAGATGACTGATCGGCCAAGCTTTTCCTCTGTCCTCTCTTTTTTCTTCCTCCCTTTTTTGCC
>JAOVVI020007700.1:0-14689 GCA_028571085.2 Nepenthes alata
ACATCTGAGGAGTCCTCATCCATTTGTGTCCACTGGTCCGCGGACACAAATGCCACAAGAGAGTGACCCCAACAGTACCGGCTCCTAGCCATGCTATAACATTTATATATATCCAAATGTTACCAAATATTTAAATTATTTTTCTTACAAAAACATCCATAGTAAAATACATAGCTAAATATTAAAAACCCATACATCAAAAATTTTTATAAAGACTAAGCCTGCTAATCTAAAAAATGTGGCATGGTAAGGTGAATTGAATATTTAACAAGTAAATTTATGATAACACAACAAATATGACATGATAAATATGAGATAAATGAATTCTAAGTAAATGAGTAAAAGACAAATGAATAAATGAACTCTCATTAAAGTGTAATATTTCAAGTTAGGTTTACACTCTAATATTAAGTACTTCTTATTTAGACTCATGTACGGTCCGTCTATAAAATACCCAAGAGATCGGGCATTACCAACTATTATTTATTACTTTTAAGTGGCTTATTTTAATATATTATGATATGTTATGCTTTTAAGTATTTTTATCAATTCCTTACAATTGATCATTTTGAATAAAACTTAAAAAAATTTATACAAAATAATATCTTTTTCAAAAATAAAAGCAAAATAATATTTTATAACATAGGTATATAGAGATTTAATATAATATTTAAAGAATGTCAGATATGTAAAAAGATTCTTTAAAGTCTTTACAAATATAATAATATGCAACAAGATATTTATTTTTAAATTTTAAAATTCTTTAATAAATTTTAGCATATTTCATTTATGTGGACAATATATATTAAAATTTGAGAAAACTCATGAAAGAAGGACATGTATGTGACCCAAATATTAAAGAACATATGGATAAATATTTACATGTAATTAAAAAGAATTAAGTCTCAAATTTTAGGCAAATATAATGAACAAATTTCAAAATTTTGGTAAAAAAATAAATAAATAGGTTTAAAATTCATCTGTCTTGACTTAAATTTAAACAATACTTAAGGTTTAAATTCTAAAATTTCTTTTCTCGTCGTCCTCTCTCTCATTTCCTTTTCCCTTTCTCTCACTCCTCTTTGGAAACTTAAAAAAATGAGTAGAAAAGTGATAAAAATACTTTACATAACAGATTGACACTCATACATATATCAGGTCTGATGTCCAAATTAGGTATAGAAATACTGGAATAAATTTGCACGAGTGCTTATTATAAGCATATTTGGCATAGAGACACCAGAATTGTCATGTCTTTGATCCCAAACCCATAATTAGATAATTAATAGTCAAAAATCAAATCTTAACCTAAAACATAATTAGATAATGTTGACAACATACACTTGCATATTTCTTTTGATTTGTCCGTTCAAACATTTTATTCACCATTTTTTGATATTTTGCTCCAATATTTTTCAATCCGAATGGTATTATTTTATAGCAGTAGGTTTTTCGATCTGTCATGAAAGATATTATTTTCTTTTCTTCTTGATTCATTTGGATTTAATTGTATTTTGAATACGCATTCATAAAATTTAATAGTTGGTGCCCGATTGCTGAGTTCACCAATTGGTCAATCCTAAGAAGTGAAAAACTATCTTTCGGACATCTTTATTCATATTGGTAAAATCAATGCACATCCTCCATTTTTTGTTATCCTTCTTGACAAGGATGAAGTTTGATAACCAATTCGAATAATGTACTTCTTTAAGGAATCTAGTATCAATGAACTTCTTGACCTTTTCACGGATGACAATGAGTTTTTCTATGGAATTGTTTCTCCTTTTTTCTAATTGCTTGTGTTTCGGTATGACGCTTAACTTTTGAACCATTTATTAGTATACCCGGCATGTGAGGAAATGTCTTACCATGCTTGTGGCGTGCTCGAGCGTTGAACTACTTATAAAGGCAGCGTGCGCACGAGGGTTTGTCATTTTTGTGTGGCAAATCGGGGAGAAGGAGAGAGAGGAAAGAAGAAAAGGAGAGAAGAAGTGGTGATCGGACCCATCAGACTATTTTTTGTCAAATCTCTTTGGTATAAGGTTAAGGTAAATATTTATAAAATATATCATTTGTCTGATTTCGTGTTTAATGATATTTACTTGTATTTTAGAGATTTTATTTACATACATACTATTTTTATGCACCATATTTATTTATTATGCACATGTATGTATGATTTACTAATCATTCGATGGTTCTGAAATTGTATATGTTCGTATATCAATATATTTATACGAAAATGGGGATGAAACAAGCCGTGCATCGATACACATGCACGTTGTTGGGGGATGAGGTCGCTACTTTATTGGGCCATGGTGGTCCGAGACCCTGATGGGTTGATATGTGTGTGGGACCATAATGGTTCGAGATCTTGATAGGTCAATATGTGATCTGATAATATGAGATGGTCTAGAATTGTAGGCATAAAATTTAGCTAGGCTGAAAGTCAATGATATGAGATAACCGAAAGTTGTAAGCTTAAAATATAATTAGGTTGAGATTCGACGATATGAGATGGTTGAGAGTTGCACGCTTAAAATGTAGTCGAGTCAATAGCCGATAATATGAAATGACCGAGTGCTGTAAGTCTAAAATATAACCAGATCGAGAGTCAATGATGTGATATGGCCGAGAGTTACATGCCTAAAATATAGTTGGGTTGAGAGCTGATGATATGAGCTGGCCAAAAGTTACGTTGTTTATGCATATGAGATTTGGTTCTAAATTTTGATATGTATCCCATGTGGAAGTGGAGACGATCGCGGTTTATGCAACATGGTATTTGGTCACGATTTACTATATGATATGATTTAGATTGTAAGATTCGACTTTGGATCACTATTTATTATGAGTTTGTCCCGATGGGACGGTGTGATTTAATATGCGATTTGAGTACGAGACTATCCATTGACTTTTTGTTGGTGGCTTGATACGATTTTGAGTACAAGACTGTCCCGATATGGCTGGATACATTTGTAGGGTATCAAATGTGATTTGATGCAACATCTTTGTCCGGTGAGTATGGATGTTTATATTGATTTTGTCGAAATTTTAGGGGTGTATTGTGGACATTTGTGTGTGGCATGTTGAGGGCCCCTGGACCCTGTATTGAGATTATTGATTTGAATATATTATGCAGATGAGTTCTTATTTTATTTAAATATTTATTATTATATTTGGATAGCAGGTCATTTTTATATTGTCAATATTTATATTTGATGAGATCCCATACGGTTTATAATTATTGGGTCATATATATATTTAATTTGTCACACCCGTATTTAGGATTGGTCGTTTGTTATTATATTTATTTAAAATTTTAATTTTGTAAAATATTATTATTATTAGACTTACTTTAGGTCAGGTTTGTAACAACCTCCTTCAAGATTTTTGATTAATTTGGATAAATTTAAAATTTTTTTAATTCATATCTGTATCAAAACATTTATCTATATGTTATTGAATAGTGTGAGGTTTAATGGCTTATACTCATTGCGAATTCCTGGCTCAATTTGCTAATATTTCTTGCGATCCCAAGTGGAAGAGTTATTACACTTTCTCTTCTTCCCATCATTTGATACCGGCTAGTGTCCATAATTTGAGTGTTCTAGCATCTTTCTATCATTGGCTTCATCTGCCGTAATGTCTATAGGGGTGATAATTTCAACCACCAAGAAAATATTAGACTCTTACTGAATTAAATACTTAAAAAATCACCCGATTGAATCGTAGCCATGAAGACATTCCATTTTACCTCATCGATGAGCTTTGAGATTCTCCTTGCCTTGGTATTCAATTTGGTTAGAAAACAATTTAGGCTTTCGCTTGGAGTTTATCAAATTCTAAAAAGGTGTCAAAGTTACTATTCTTCCCTTTAACTAAAGATGAACTGCAATAAAAATCATCCTGTCAGTTTCTAATGATTGAATGTAATTTAATCTTAACTTATTGAATCAAATTTTTATATCTCCCTTTAAAGTTAAATAAAAGTAGAGGCATAACGACATCCTCTAAATTTTGAAAAAGTTGAGCAACATTCAGAACTAATCTAGATGATTCATTTTACCAACACTTTCATCATATGATTATAGTATTTGCATTTTAAATTTACGAGTGAGCTGATTTTTTTTTATCTTTGATATGATAGGTTTATGATCAAATTCAATCATTTGTTCGACAATGATTTTTAAAAAAACTTGTTTGATCCACTATCTTTTCCTCCACTTTTGCTATAAAAGAAATTATTTTAGTGTTGAGGAATGTCATTAACTTTAAATAAGTAGCAGATACAAGTAATATCTACTTCGCTGGAAGTGTTTTAGCCATGCTAATACATAACGTTTCCTCTCTAATGGATGAGTATTCGAAATCTCCAGTATACCAATAATTTCATTGCTTAGGACATTCTTCCCTAGCCTATGAGTTCAAACATCCTTTGAGCTGGGAATGGTTAGTGTGGAGGGGTGCCTTAAGAGCCTCTCAAATCTTCGACTATGGAGGGCCTCCATTGGAGACAATTTTCTTTCCTCTCAACCTTTTCCTTGAAGTCGATGCATGCAAGTGGAGGGCCTCTACTCTACTTGTTTGGCTCTCAACTTTATCTTATTGAGATTTCAGCATTTTTAATATGTCATTGATTTGGGTAGCCAAGGCTCTAACATCAGGTTTTGCTTGTAGGTGAATACCCCTATGATTGCCTTCCTTGACGTTGAAGCCACGGAACGGGACATCTATCTGCGATGAGCTCATTTGTCATTGTGTCAGAGTATTCACCATTTTTTGTTTTGTTGAAAATGAAGATTGCTTTTAAACAGATGAAATGTTGATTAGGTAGGAGCAAATAGCTTCACCATATTTTCACAGACGGCACCAATAATACAATTTAGAAATTGAATAATCGTTCGAATAGAATCGAGTCAGAACTTCAAATATTTTAATCAAATCCTACACCCTATAACAATTGATAATAGATATGGGACTCACTTTTTTGATATCCTATGATATTTAAGTTTGAAATATTTCTATAAAAATGAAAGATAATGAGAAATTATGGATGAGAGAGAGAGAGGTGAAGATTGGAGGGTTTAACTCTATGAATATTGGGATTGTAAGTGTGTTGAGAACTAGAGCCCTGTATCTACTTTTTCCTCTTTTTGATTTGGATCTTTTCAGTTGAGAAAAATATGTATATTTATAATCTTACTGTTAGTTACTACTTCTTTCAGGAAGTAACTGTTTGGGTTCAACCTGAGTATATACAACTCGATATAACGGAATAAAATTTAAACCCTTCATTGAACGTCAATTACTAAACTTATGAGTACAAGAAATATAATAATATATAATATTTTAAACGTAAAAAATCTTTTTCAATTAAGAAAATTATTACGGGATAAATTTGAAATAAATTAATTATAAAGTGTCGGTTATAAGTAACCCTCATTCGAAATCCCTTTACTACAATTTTGAGTAAAGAATAATTGATAATGACTTCCTTAACATGCCCAATAATTCATAAGAGAAAGTATAACAAAAAATAAAAGTAGCTAAATGAAAAAATATTTTAGCAATCCACTCTAGAATAATATATCTGACCTCAAAAAAATAAAACTCAAATTGGGCGTCAATCGAATATTGAATCTCATCCTCTTCTTTTTTTTCTCTCTCTATACGGTGCTCGTTATATAAAAAAATTAACATCCATTTTAAGTTAATTAGGAAATAAATATAATTTTTTAACTAATAATTTGTTAAAATTAGAAAATAATATGACACATTTTTCTAATAAAATCTTATCAAATAAAATCTTTTAAAGAAAATTAAAATAAAATAAAATAAAATCTTTCATAATCAAAGAAAATCAAATCTTTTACAATTTTAAAAATCCATGATATCCATACAGTATTCGTGTGACCTCATCCAAACCATCAAACGACATGTCAAATGGGTATAGACCTATACAGGAGTGACCCATAACCCTACAGTAGCATTATTGTGTATTAAGTGAAGTGCTACATTGGTTGAAAATTGAACAATCCACCCATTATCCAAGTTTGTAACCTCTAGTGTTTAAGGTTTGTTCTTCAATTTTGTAACTATTTATTTAATTTGACTATTTATCAAAATTTAATATCTTATTTAATTAATTACCGGCTACGTAGTGCCTCAATATTTTTGTATTTTCAGCTATCCGGTTATTTTAGACCAAACCCAATATATATTTTTATTTATTATTATTTCAGATTTGGTGTTACTGTGTTTTCACCCGGAGAGGTTATTCCTTCGGGTAGTGCTGCTCTAAAGTCTTCCGCTGCATTTGGTTTTGTGGAGTTGTTGCGTCCAGTGCCGCCCCTTTGGAGATCTTCCGTTTGCTGGGATCTCTTGCCGTTAAGGAGTGCTGCTTCTGATCCACTTTATCCCAATTTTCTTCTATTTCGGTCCTGGCGCAGCCCTTTGGTTTAATTTTTCCATAAACAATATAAAAATTGAATATTTATGTTAAAAAATATCCTAAGAACATAAACGGGTTCATTTGTTTTTTAATAAAACAAGATGATAAGGCTGATTATTTTGCTTTGTTATCATGCTCGATGCAAAAAATTAATCATTTCAACTTCTGCTCTGATATTCAGAATTCATCATGTAATCAAGAACAAAAAAAGAAAAAAAAAAGAAATCTAAATCTTAAACCCGATTCAAAGTCCAACAAAGTTAAAACGAAATTTAAAATTTCAATACCCAAATTTAAAAAAACTTCAATCCAAACAAACCCAGATTCTATTTAAAAAAGCAACCCCAGACAAGCGATGGCTATATATATTACTAAATAGTTGGACTGATAGATCAAATTCAGAGCACTTGGAAATTTTTTGTTTGTATTTTTTTTCTGAAACCTCATCTCAGGTTGAATCTCGACGTCTGGTAGTAAAGGACTCTTGAAACACACGAAAAGCAAACTCCTGCTGATAGAAACACCATGGAGTAGCTGTTAATACCATTACCACTTGACTAATTGACACAGAAGAATAAAAATAGATCAGCCGCCATTTTTGTCCGTTTCAACAAGATTTGCAACGTTGCTGGGAAGAGGTGGATGACTATCCTTAATCCATTTTCCAATCTTGCCATTGGCTCCCATGTTGGCAAGCTTATCTGCTGCACTATTCGCTTCCCTTTTAACATAGCTCAACTCCCATTCCCTCTCAGATATCTCATTGTGAATAACACTAACGAGATATTCCATACTCAGCGAGTCACAGGCCTTCGTTACACCATTAACTCGCCGAACCACTTCCGAGTTGTCTGACTCTATGAGAAGGTATTCTATTTGCATCTCCTTGGCCAGTTGGACTCCCTTCCACAGAGCTTCCGCCTCAATAATGGAAATATTCTCGCCTCTCAGACGGTAGGCTGCCGCAGCGACGAAGGATCCCTTGTCGTCTCTGATAATGCATCCGGCTCCATCAAACTCCATCCCGAGGTGATGTGATCCGTCGACGTTGAGCTTGTAGAATCCACGAGGAGGTTTTTTCCAACGGACGGCGGCGACGGATGATTCCGGGATCCTAGCTCCTGGAACGGCTGGAGCTTCGTCGTCGCTGCAGGAGTAGGATCTTGGCTCTATGGCCGCGGCAGTCCAGAGCTTAGATATAGCCCAGCCAAGAAAGGCCACTCCGGCTGCCACCGCTGCCGCCACGCCTACATCTTTGGCAGTGACGGTGCTGCTATTCCCTTCTTCCTCTCCATCGTCGCGGGACAACGAATTGCTACGCCTAATGCTGTTCATCTTTCGGTATTCACGGGATAGTTAGTTGCTGTGGTCTGAAGCGGTGAGCATATGAAACAGTGGACTCTTCTTGTGTTGTATATAAAACGGTGTGTGGGGCGAGAACGAGGGGCTACACCTCCCCGAATATAATAATAATTTATTGCGGAGATGATTAGATATAAATTTGATAATTTAAATATATTATTAAAACAAAAATTTTAAATAATTTAAAGCATGAAATTTATTACTGTTGGATTCATAAGTTTGGACAGTTTCATCTCACTTTTGATGTTAACTCGTTCCCGTCGCTTTGTGATCATTAATATAAATTTCATGGTTATAAGTTTTTTTAAATAGTTAAAATTTTAATATTATATTTTGCAGTTAAATTTATATCTAATATAATAAAATGAGTCTATAACATATTATTAGTGAGATATACCTCACTTATTTATGTATTTATATCGAATGAAATCAATGTAAAAAAGAAAAAAAAAATTATGTTTTAAAAGTAAAATAAAGCCTCCAAACTCATGTTTGGCTACCTAGATGAAGAAAATAACACATGTTGCAAATAAGATAGCAGGAACAAATTAATAAGCCGTTTGACATATTAGTTGTTTTTGGCTAATATTAAATGAATAAATAATTAACAATTAAAATAAATAATTTAAATAAATAAATAAATTATTTTTATATTATATTTTTTTTGTTAGATAGATATGAAATTCTTTTAATTAAAATGATTATAATGACATCCAAAAATAGAAGAATCCAATACACGACTATGGATGACTTCCATGGTGGAATTATTTTTTTCACTAAGTTTATGGACCACTCATATGTAAACCTTATCTAAATTTGTTTTGATATTATTGAATTATTATGGTATTTAATAAATAATAATTTAAAATTAATATATGAAAAATGGTTCATCTAAATTTATATTTTGAACTATACAAATGACATAAAAAATCTAGAAAAAGATTTCTCTTATTATTGTTGTTATTATTTATATTTACTACAATGATACATGTATAGAGATCTCTTATTTAGTGAAGAGCAATTTAATTTATGTTTCTAAAATTGAATGTAAAAACCCAAATTTAAAGATTTTGCTTCTCTTACTTAGGTCATTAGTTTAAAAAAATAAAAATTAACATCCCATATTGTAATATTAAATAATATCATCTAAATAATTAATTTTATTAAATTTTTTATGCATTAAATTTAATATTTAATAGATATTAATATTATAACATATTTTAAAAATATAATTTTAAAAAAAAAAATTTATTTCAAAAATCTTGGTCAAAATTAAAAAAAAGAATCCCAAACTAAAATTTTATATACTTCTATCTTTGAAACTTTAGCTTTTATTAATTTAACAGTTTTAATATGATAAGTTGAGTCCTATTTTTATTTATAAAAATTTTTTTTGAAAACAACCCACCTCAAAAGAAAAAGGATGACGGTGGTCGGGTAAAAGTGGATTTATTTTAAAATAAATAATTTAATCTAATTATAATTAGTATAAGAAATAATTAAATTATGTATATTTATTTTTAATTAAATTATTCACATTCAAAACATAAAATTAATTAATTATTTACTGGTCGCAGTAGCAATCTTCCAATAAAAATAAAATAAAAAAATTGGAAAAGCTATGATATGTAACTGTTTAGGGACCTTAGTCTTTTTTTTTTTTTAAATCATCTTACTATTTTTTTATGTTAAATAGATTTAATATTATAAAAATATAACTTCAACTTTTTTTTTCTTCATTTTTGAATTTTGACCATGAAATTTTAACTTAATGATCTTAAAAAAAAAAAAAGAATCCCTAGTTTCAATGTGCTATTATTGTGGCACCGAAAATATTTTAAAAAAAAATTAGAAAAATTTAAATTTTAAAGAACATTGCTAATGCATAAATTTGTTATCATTATAATTTTAAAAATAATAATTATTCAATTAAAACTGTTGAACTATATAACCCAAAGTAAGATCTGCCCGTTGGCAAGACGAAACTCCAGATCAATATTTTTATGTCAATTGAATTTTTTGGTGGTTTGATACATGTAATTCATTTATAACTTTATTTTAAAATAAAAAATTATATTTAATATAAGCATATTGTTTTTTTTAAAAAAAAAACACTTACAAAATAAAAATGTTATTTACAATAAAAATAATAGATTAGGTATAATATCAAATTTACACATCAGGTAGCGGCGAAAATATATTTTCTTTTATCTTTACAAACATTATCATAAAATTATATTTATATCGACATATAAATATAATTTAATAATAAATTAAAAAAATATTATTTATCTCTCTTGATTTTTGTTCCAATAAAGCAAAAGGAGAACCCCAGAAAAAGAAAATTCGTGTCACTTTTAAAAAAGTTTGTATCGCTTTTGAAAATAAAAAAGTAAGACATTTCTTTTCTTCCATCGTAAGTATCGGTTTATAAAAGTTTACCAATATAATTATTTTTTATAAGTAAAAATAGAGTTAAATTAATAAAAGAGAATTTAATAATAATAATAATAATAATAATAATAATAATAATAATAATAGAAGAATCAAACGGAAAGAATTTAAACATAAGTTGTTGCTTTTAAAGTAAGTGGATCCTGAATTTTAACAACAACAAAACTAAAGTAAATACAGAAATTGAAGCCAAAAACACATTCAAGAACAGTAAATTCAAAGCACGGATGGACAAAAAAAATTAAAGTAAATACGTAAAACTTGATTTTGAGGGCCGTGTGGAAGGACGAAACAAGATAGAACAGCCAAAAAAATATACAATCCACATCGATCATAAACTAGTCTTGTAAAACTTATTTTCAATTATAAGTATTAGTGCTATCAATATAATTTTAAATTAATTTATAAATAATTATATAATAAAAAATTAATTAAAAAATTAGAATATTAGAATTAAGTTTAGTGTCTGATAAGTACATATTTTTACGCTCGTCTGTATAAAGTAGAAGTTACATGCCTGATGTATACCTCTAGATTTCAGTTGTTTTTGTTAAGCCTATTTTTAGTTGGCATATTTTGTGACCGTGTCGGATTATTTATTTAATCTCTCGTCGGCTCGTTCGGTATTTATGACAACATATGGGTCTAGATGATTTTCATCCGTTTTCATACCAGAAGTTTGTCATCGCCCAATCTCAGTGTTCTCGCCTTTGTGTCGCATTTTTCACCTTGTCACGGGACGAGCGCTCAAGGCACCACTTAGGCGCGTCTCCCACAACAGGCACTCAACGAGCGGTCGAGCGCCCGCTGGCCTCGTTTTTACGAGCCAGGGGCTTAATGAGTGCCCGACAGCCGCTCAAGTGGCACGGGCTCATTGCCCCGAGTCCTAGCGAGCGCTTGTTGAGCACGTGATGGGTGCGGTTCTCTTGTGTCTAGCAGACACTTTATTTTTGAAATGATTTTGGCACCATATATATATATATATGTCTTATATTTCCCTAAACCCTAAGTTGGCCAGTAGAATTTTGAGGAGCCTTTCTCTCTTGCAAAGCCATCTTTCTTATACTTCATTAGTAAGGATCACAAAATGCGAATAAGTCAGCTAGATTAGCGCGTCGTTATCACCTGATTTGTAAGTTGAATTTTATAGTACATTTCTTTTCTGGCCGTTGAAATTCTGAGGGTTTTTCTCGATTACCGTTGGTATCGAGTTTTTCTCCGTCACCAAAATACTTGCATTATTATTATTATTATTACTGCTTTATTCTTATACTTGTATCACTTGTAATATTTAGATACTAATATTCTTTACGTGTATTGAATATTTGATTGTATACTATTTTTACTAATTTATTAAGGGGTCAAAACATTTATTGTGTAATTTAGACTAAAACGATCTTTTCAATTTTAGAACTGTGGCACCTAAGGTGCACCAATAGTATCGCTCGTGCACTATTTAAGAAATGTGGTGGCGTCCAAGGTACACTTGTATCGGCTTTTGTGCGTGGAGAAGTTAAAATATTGGTACTTAAATTGTACCTTATATGATACTCATATGCGCCTATGTAGTGGTGTGGTGTTTGATAACGGACTATCTAGCTCTTGTATGCCAATCATGTTATTTAAGGTCAGGCACGACGGTAGTATGTCATTTGCGTGAAAAAAAAAGAGAATAAAGAAAAATAGAAGAGGAGGAAAAGAAGAAAATGAGAGAGAAAGACAAGAAAGAAGATTTTGAAACTAAATCTTATCAAATATATTTGATCGGAAGTATAAACCAGGTATTCTAAACCCGTTCTGTGAACTGTTTTCGAGCTTCTTTAATTTTGTTTATATTTTTTGTTGTTATTGTTTGTGCATGTGGCCCTTTATGTCACATCCTAAATTTTGGTCCCGATATTAATACTTAACTAACATCAATTAACCAAATAACTGTTTAATAATCTTTGGATGTGAATTTCATGCTAATACCTCAACCAACTACAATATAAATAAATGAAAATATACATAAGACTTAAATAGGTGCTACTTCATTGTGTGGTTTCAATATCGACTCAAACCGTGACATCGAACCTTACATAAGAAGTGATGCCTATCCAAAAATATAATCAGAGTATATAAATTTGTAGAAATAAATCACAAACTATAATCTAATACTCGATAACCACACATTGGATAGTCCGAAATATTTACAAGACTGCAATCACATTAATCTATAACCTACTAATCGACATTCAACATTTTATCATTTTAGATATCTCAAAAACTATCTTAAAAATCGAAACAATATTTTATAACATGCTAAAATTATTTGAAAATTGAAACACTACGATTTGAGTAATCAAAACATCAATATAAACCATTTTAAACTGTTTGAAGTATAATATAACAGATTAATTACTGTTTAACCAACCATGTATCACAATATGTTAACTATTATCTGGAAGATTACACTACAACATACAATAATCTATAGCTGTTCGGATCAAAACTTAATACAATAATTGTTATCCGATTAATATAATATCATCTAAAATTTAACAAAAAACAAAAGTCATACGCTACTATTTAAAACTTATAGGTGGACCGTTTACATATCACCTTATGAACGGGACAAAACTCTATTTCTTACCAGTAGATGATATGTCCGGATATTAGTATATCAAATCAAGATTTCAAATCACGCTTGAATGTTTAAAGGGTCTCGATTGAATCGGCTTTTTTAGTTATACACTAAAAATATATTCTTCTTTACCAATATCTTTATAGTGAAGATAGAATATATTTTACATGGGCCATGGGCATAATTATTTCTGGCATCTCCAGCATTATTTAATATTCCTCCGTATATATAACCATGAAATTCCAATGTATTTCAATGGCGAAAAGTGAGATAGACTTCTTTAGGAGAAACATGTTATTATATCGTGTCATTGATCATTGAAAGATATATAAATGTAACTGAATAAACACGACCACTTTTTAACCTTTGATTAGGCCATGAATCAAGGGGTGCTGCACCTTACTTTCAAGGTGTAGCTTCTTCACTTTAGTTTGATATCGTTAGATATAAATTTAACAGTTCACACACATATATATATATATATATATATATATATTATTTTTTTTTCTTTTGAGAATGTTACATTTTGACAAGTTTGATTTATATCTGATGCCTTAGAGTCCATGAGAAAGGGCTGCACAAGGAATAAAGGTGTGATCCCCCCGTTCAATTAGGTCAAGGGAGATAAAAGAATTTTATATAAGAAGGGATACTTCTTTTGGAAAAAATAAAGAAAAAGAAAAAGAGGAATCCAACTCCCTAAAATTATAATGGTGGGATATCTACATAGACAGGATGGTGATATTGAAACCTATAACCGAGGGAGGATCGTGTGACAAAACCTCAAGTGAAATGAGACATTCAATCGTGTTCACGTAAGGATCATGCGAGCTTTGCTCAAATCGATAAAGCGGGTTAAGATACCTGTGTGTGTCTTTTAGGTTAGCCAGAAAACCCCTTTCAAACACACAAGCAGTGCAGAAAAGAGAAATAATAATATGAAGCTTTTGCAATACTTTAATACATCTCTATAGGCTGTTTGTCTCATTTGCTCTTTTATTTGTATATAGCTCAGGTTGTTCACTAGTAAGGTGATCTTAACATTAGATATTTAGAGGGTACGTGGAATCGAAACTAAAATCTAGTAGAGGTATACTTTAAGTGCTAAGTCTTACGATTTTTTTCTCATTTGAGGAAGCATTTTGTTGGGTCTGGTCACTCCCTTGTGGGTAACCCAACAAACTGTTCATCATCGGAGGATTTTCGGAGAATAAATGATAGAGTTCATTTGTTAGAAATCCGGAGAACTGTTTCCGGTCAACGGGACGTTGACCGGAGGAAAACAGTGGACGGTCAATGGAGATTGACCGTCGGTAGCCAACTGAATCCAGTCAACAGAAGGTTGAACGTCTGGGGTTGTAGGAGAGCTGCTGGGCGGCGGACGGGCAGCAGAGAAGACGGTGAACAGGAAGGTTGACCGGATGGATACAGGAGCATTGCAAGATGGCGGATGGCAGGAGAAGACGGTCAACTAGAAGTTGACCGGCTGGGCAACTGAGCCTCTGAAGACTGTGAAAAGTGGCAGCTGGTAGACGACAGATGTCTTTTCATGATTGGTCGATAGGATGACAGTTGGGCTGCAGAGCACGCGTCTGCACAGTGCAGAGCATGCGTCGTCTGCAGGGCATGGGCATGCAGGAAGCTCGGGAACTGGTGATGACGTGGCGCCTATTATCTGAAAGATGACCAGCTGGGCAAATGAGTTTAGGTGAAGCCAGGACGTCTATATAAGAGCACCAAGAGCTTTTGGTCAAGCTAAGTGAAGTGGTCAAGCCTTGTGAGCTTCTGACCGGCTG
>JAOVVI020007701.1:0-14688 GCA_028571085.2 Nepenthes alata
TTTACAAGGACCACTGAGGGTGCACTGGACACCACGCTAGATGTGATGCTCTTCCAGCTGCTAGACCCTATACCTTCGGCTGAGCCGTTTTTGAGGTAGGCAAGTTGTTGAACAAAAAAGATAACGCTTCCCAAGGCCCCGGCCGATGTCTCTGAACTGCCTAACATTACCGTTAACCACTGCATCCTGGTTCAGGAATTTTAACCGAATTCCCTTTCAAAGCTTACCCTAGCACGCTAGAAGATTGGCTTGCCCATCTCATAAGATTGACAAATGCATGTGGAAGTGCAGTTCACAAGGAACCTTTCCCCTCTTCGGCCTTAAAAGTTCTCATTTGAATATTTACTACTACCACAAAGATCTACACCGTTGGCCGCTCTGCCCTGGCTCACACCATAGGTTTTGCGGCGACCGCCATGCTATCCTACTCATTGTGGCCTGGCACTTGTCCCGACGGGCAGGTGTTGGTCATGTGCTTAAGCACCATCCAATTTCACGACTAGTTGATTCGAAAGGTGAATACCATCCATCAAGCAGTCCCATCTGAACTGCTGCAATAAACAGCAGCAGCTTATGTTGGGTGGTGGTTGTTTGTTGCTATCCCTACTGCCAGGAAGGGTTTGTTGTGCAGATGCAAAGGTTGCTTGTTGTAAATCGTGTGGTTTATAATATGGTGCCTCTAGATGTTGGCCTCGTTTTCCAGATTTACAGGGTTGGTTTAAAAATGTGCTGGGAGGAAGTGGTGGCTGCTGCCATGCTGTCTAAAATTTGGTGGCTGTTGGCTGGTGTGTTCTGTGTGCATTTTGTGGTGGTTGGTGGCTTTGCTCGGTTTGGATGGTGTTGTCAAAGGCTGGTGCTGCTGGACCTGGTGCTCTGCACTAGGTTCTACTGTTACTGCTATTTCCTTGGATGATGCACCTTCAGCTGTTGCTGCTGAAGCAGGCGGCTGCAGCCCTTTCTTTATTTTTTGCTGGTGCTGGTGTAAAGCTGCCCATATCTGGAGGTCTCGATGCCGTGGTGGTGCTGTCTGGCCGTTTGCTGTTGATGGTACCTTCGGTTGCTGAGAGATGGCGCCTGCTGTTTTTTTGTTGCTCAGTCTTCGAACTGTTGGTTGTGGTTGCTGAAGTGAGGGAATTTTTTTAATGATTTTTGTGCTGGAGTTGTTTTTAGCAGAGGTTCCTGGAGCTGCTGGATTACTGTGCTAGGAGGCGGGGGTTAGAATTGTTAGAAATCTGATGCTGGCCGGGCTGACCACTTCTTGGTGTTTTTGCATTGGCTGGACATAATGTTTTGCTGTGGAATCATAAGGAGCACAGATGCAGGTTGTTTTTGGTTTGATGCCTTGTTTAATCCTTGAGATGTTTTTTTTTTTGGTTTTTCGGATGTAGTTGCTGCGCGGGGTATGCCCCAGCGTATTATATTTTTACTCCAAGTCAAAATACTTGGAGTTAAAACATAGTTTCTGTAACATTTTTTCTCCCTATAATCCAAAATTCTTACTTACCAAAAAAAAAAATATATTACACAGCCCTTAGTGAATTTTTCCTTCCATGACCACTGTCCTACTATCTTAATCGACCAACACGCTTTGTGGGAACTAGGTTAGTGCATAGTCTAGCACCATAACCTGGCTTCTGGTTCATCCTGCATCGCCAGTTCTTCTTACCAAAAATTTCTGAGCTCTCAATTTTGTGTTGCGGCTCAATGAAGTAGCCGTGCCATCCTACCTATTTAAAGTTTGAGAATAGGTCGAGGGCGTTGTGCCCCCGATGCCTCTAATCATTGACATTACCATATAAAACTCGCAATCCAGCCCCAGCTATCCAGAGGGAAACTTTAGAGGGAACTAGCTATTAGATGGTTCGATTGGTCTTTCGCCCCTATACCCAAGTCAGACAAATGATTTGCACGTTAGTACTTCTTTGGGCCTCCACCAGAGTATCCTATGGCTTTGCCCCGCTCAGCCATAATTCACTATCTTTTGGGTCCCAATAGGTATGCTCTCAGTCGAACCCTTCTTAGAAGATAAAGGTCGGTTGGCGGTGCAGCTTGCAAGGTGATCCCTCTAGTCAGATTCCTTGCACCGTACGGGTTTAGTACCCCATTGACTCACACAAATGTCATACTCTTTTTTTTTTGGTAAGTAAGAATTTTGAATTAATGGGAGAAAAAATTACAAAAATCTATGTTTTATCACCAAGTATTTTGACTTGAGGATAAAACATAAGCCGCTAGGGCATACCCCGAGCAACTAGTACATCTGAAAGTACAAAAAAAGCCTCTAGGAGGCTAACGATCTACAGAACCTATAGAATATGAAAAAAAAATACAACACAACATAGAGGAAAAGCGCAACTTTCCATCCCCTTGCAACCCGAGATAGCCAGCTGCTGTAACTCTCCAGCAGTAGCAAAGAAAATCCATCAATCCAAATTCAAATTCCACACAGCACTGGGAGCTTCAAGCAGCATTTGAGACCCAACTGCCAGTACCCACCAGCTGCCATGCTTCCTAATCACCAAATGGATCCAGGATTAATCCAGCACCCACAGCCCAGCAAAGGGAACCAGCCAAGATGAAATTGCAGCCCAGATTATCTCAGCAATTACAGGTCACTACAGCAGGAAAGACAGCGCTGCTGAGTATTCAGCACTGCCACCTCCAGCAAATTCAGCATTCCAAGGAAGAAGGAAGCACAAGAGGCACGCTGCTGTACGGCCACGCCATCAGACCATTCAGTAGCATCACCCAAAAGAGGCACGTTCAGCACTGATGCTGGAAGCACAAGAGAATAAATTCAGCTATCCAAAATGAAGGCGACAGCCCTGGCCTAGGGTTCCAAAGCCGATACATAATCTGCCGGAGAGGTGGGCACTTGCAATTGCAACCCAACATCCTTCAACAACCACCGACTACAGCCTAGATCAACCACAAGGGGCACCACGGGATCAGCAACAGGCTATATTGCACCGCCTGCAACAGAAGCCGCTGTTCAACAGCATCAAACTCATATCTAGATGCTCTACGTTTTACAGCAAGAGCAGCAACAACCAGACCCCTGGCCAACTGCGACAGGGACAAAAGGTCCACCAGGATCTTCTGTTCGACAGCAAGGACTATCATAAAAAACTACACACGTCACCTTCAGGGGAACCTGCACACCCTATCAACAATTGGAGCAAACAACAGCTAACATCTGCTGCTATCATCCGAACAGCACCGGTTGAAGATGCCCAGCAAACAGAGCATAAGAGCCATTGTCACCAGAGTCATCAGACAGGAAGGATAGAATGCCCTTCGAGTAGAGCAGTCAGCCGCTCAGAATCAGCAAGAAGTTTTGATAGCAGAGCTTCCCTTCCAGCTTCAAAAAGAGATTCAACATGTGCTAGAGGAGCCAAGAGAGACCTTGGAGAAGCCATGGACAGCAGCTCAATCAATCGAAAGGAGCCCGGACCAATAGCCAAGCCAAAATCAAAATTTATTACAGACGGAAAGCAAACATCAAGGGGCCAAGGCTATCGGAGAAGCCCTGGGATTTTTGGGTTTTTTCTTTTTCCGGGATTTAGATGGCATCCAAGATTCACAATCCAGATCCATCGCCTTAGTGATGCTTAAAAATTTTTCTGTAGAGTAGACAATAGCCCGCCCCTACAGAAATTTTAGCAGAAGACATATAGGGGTTTGTAGAACCCGAACCGATATGCTTGGCCGAAAACCCTTTTGTTGTATCAGCTCTCGTTATGGATGATATGCTTGATTACCAACTGAAATAAGTCTTTATTGATAATAATAATTTTAAAAATTTACTTTATATTGATATCTTTTTTAAGCTTGGGTTGAAAAAGAACCATATGAGATTGGACGAAGGCTCTCAATATGGCCTGGACAATGAATTTGTATCTGTATTGGGGGAGATCAAGTTGGAAGTCATGACGGGAACTTACCCGCATATTGTTACGCGAGCGTTAACGTTCCTCGTCATTGACCCACTATCCGTATACAATGCCATCCTGGGCAGATCATTCCTCACCACTTTCGGGGTCGTGACGTCGATCTCTCACCTAAAAGTGAAGTTTTCAACTCCGTATGGAGTGGGGGATGTAATCGGTGATCACCTAAAAAAATAAATTTTTTTTTAAATTTTTTTTAATTTTGTTTTTTAATTTGTATGGCTATCTTGGAAATCTCACCTTGGTGAGGATTCCAGTAACTCGTTTTCATGATCTTGTTCATGCTGATGCTCGGGGTATGCCCTAGCTCGTTGTTCTAAGTCTAAGTTGGCAAAACACTTAGAGTTAGAACATTATTTTTGTAATTTTTATTCCATTTAATTCATTAAACTTACTTACAAAAAAAAAAAAGTGGTGGGACGGACATGCTATCTATCCCAAGTTGCCCTAGCAGCGCCAGACTGATTGGATGGAAACTTGGACTTCCGTTATGAAGCTACACTGCAGCAGGCCCAATTGGGTGAAACGACCGAGATGGTTCCCCTAGACCCTGCCAAACTTGAGAAATTCGTTCACATCGACAGTTCCCTGACCACCGCAGTCCGCAATCAGCTCGTAAACTTCATCAGAACTCTACGGGGGTCCCTACCGACATGCCTGGTATACCAATCGGTGTAATGGTCCACAAGTTAGACCTAGATCTTGATCACAAACCCGTCAGGTAGAAGTGTAGAAACCATTTTGTCGAGAAATTGATAACAATTAGAGAGGAGGTGAAGAAGTTGCTAGACGCTGGATTTATTAGGAAGATCCAGTACTCAGATTGGTTGTCGAACATCATTCTTATGAAGAAGAGCAACGACAAGTGGCGAATGTGTGTCGACTTCGCCAAGGTAAACAAAGCCTGCCCAAAAGACAGCTTCATGCTCCCTTGGATCGATCAGTTGGTGAACTCCACGTCTGGGAATGAACTCCTGAGTTTCATGGATGCCTACTCAGGTTACAACCAGATCAGGATGCACCCGGATGATGAGGAGTATACCTCCTTCATGACCGATCAAGGGATGTATTGCTACAAGGTCATGCCCTTCGGCCTGAAGAATATTGGGGCAACCTATCAGCGACTGGTGAACAAAATGTTCAAAACCCGGATTGGAAGGAACATGGCGGTGTATGTGGACGACATGCTCCTCAAAAGAAAGGTAGTCGACGATGGCATCCGAGATCTAGAGGAGACCTTTGGGGCACCTTGGGTTCATGGGATGAAACTTAACCCAACCAAGTGTGCATTCGAGGTAACCTCAAGAAAGGTTCTGGGCTTCACAATGTCTCAGTGCAGTATCGAAGCAAACTCGGAGAAAATCAAAGCCATCTTGGACATGAAACCCCCACAGATAGTGAAGGATGTTCAAAAGCTCACAGGGTGG
The DNA here is from genome assembly GCA_028571085.2 of Nepenthes alata. Classification (NCBI taxonomy): domain Eukaryota; kingdom Viridiplantae; phylum Streptophyta; class Magnoliopsida; order Caryophyllales; family Nepenthaceae; genus Nepenthes; species Nepenthes alata. The sequence continues at coordinate 5,378 of JAOVVI020007701.1, forward strand.
CTCGCAGCCCTATCACGGTTCTTGACAAAGTCCGCAGAGAAGTAGCTGCCATTCTTTAAGGCACTCTGATGGACAAAAGCGTTCGAGTTTTGGTGGACGGATGAGTACGAGGCAGCATTCCAAGAGCTGAAAACGTGTCTGGTCAGTCCACCCCTTCTGAGCTTATCTTCGGAGGGTCAGGACCTGCATCTCTACTTGGCTGTGTCGGACACACCACTAAGCTCGGTGCTCATCAAGCAACATGAAGGCGCACAACGACTCGTGTACTACGTGAGCAAGATATTAACAGACATGGAGCCTTGCTACCCTCACGTTGAGAGGATCGCCTTAGCCCTCATCTATTCGGTGCGCAAGTTGAGGCCATACTTCCACGCACACTGGATCGTCGTACTAATCGATCAGCCCTTGAAGGCGATCCACTAGAAATCTGAGACATCCTGGCGACTGGTCATGTGGGCTATAGAACTGGATGAGTTCAACGTGGAGTTTCAACCTCGACTTGCCCTCAAAGGCCAAGCTCTAGCAAATTTTGTCGTCGAGGCGGCGACCCCAGTCCTTGACGCCCAAGATTAGCATGAAGACTCGGGAGCGCCGAACACTCCCTCGTGGACCATGAATGTGGACGGGTCATCCACACAGACAGGCAATGGAGTCGGAGTGGGGCTCAAGACTCTAGACTACTCGAAGATCAAGTATTCCTTGATGCTCTCCTTTTCAGCTACCAACAACATGGCGGAATACAAAGCCCACCTTACAGCGCTCCGACTGGCTAAGGAATGCTCCGTAAAGGCACTAGTCGTGCGCGGTGATTTTGAGTTGCTGGTTAGCAAGGTCCAAGGAGCCTTCAAGGCATCAAACCTGCAACTCGCTAAGTACTTGGCGAAGGAAAATCCAAGATTCGGGTTTTGAAGAGCTTTAAAATCAAACACATCGCAGAGCTGAGAATTGGAAAGTCGACAAGTTGGCTAGAGACGTAGCAGCGGGATCCCCAGAGCTAATTCCAAAAGCATGCAAGAAATTTTGGTCATCCCAAGCATCAACGGCTTAGATCAGGAAGTGCTACAAGTAGCCGGAGGTGACATTGGATGACCCCATACTGTAGGTACCTAACAGACGGAACACTGCCGCGAATCCTGAAGAGGCCAAGCGGATAAGTAAGATGGTAGGCTAGTATACGATCATCGATGGTCAGTTATACTGGCGAGGGTATTCAACTTTCTACCTAAAATGCCTAACTTTGGAAGAAGCTGAGTACGCACTCAGTGAGGTCCATCTCGGCATATGTGGCTCGCACATCGGAGGAAAAATTTTTGCTTTCAAAATCATGCGGAAAGGTCTATTCTATCCCATGATGAAGCAAGACACCGTAGAATTTGTTAGAAAGTGTGAAAGCCGCCAAGTTCATGGGTGCATAACCCATCGGCCACATATGGAGCTGCACAGCCTACAATCCGCATATACTTTAACCAATGCCCTTGGCCTTCGGACAGAGGAAGTTCCTTATCGTTGGCATCAATTACTTTATCAAGTGGGTTGAAGCGACTCCACTGGCATGGATAACTGAGCATAACAAAATGGAGTTCGTACGGTGAAGTATTGTTTGTCGATTTGGGATTTTTGAGGTCATAGTGACTAACAATGGAACCCAATTCACTGGCAAGCGATTCACCAAGTACTATGCGAGTTTGCGCATCAGGCTGGTTCATACGTCTGTGGCATATCCTCAAACTAACGGCCAAGTCAAAGTTACCAACCGGATGCTGCTATACGAACTATAGACCAAGCTTGAAGACATAGGGCACTTATGAGCTAGTGAGTTACTCTCTGTGCTTTGGTCGTACCGCACGACCCTGCGGAAGCCCACGAGGGAAACATCCTTCAGCCTTTGCTACGGGGCAAAAGTGATTGTTTCCGTCAAAGTGGGGCTCTCTAGCCTATGAGTTGCATGCTTCGACCCTGCCACCAACTCTACAAGGCTTAGGGAATGCCTAGACCTGCTTCTGGAGGTCCATGATGCAGCCTGCCTAAGGATGGTGGCCTACTAGCAGTGCCTTACTTGGTACTATAACAAGCGGGTGACTGCTCGCCTACTCGAGGTTGGGGATTTTACTGCTGGTTGAGATGTCCTCTCTTTGGCGATTTGCACCCGCTGGCCTTGATGTTTACCTTGGTGGAATTCGATGCTGGTTCCCTTTGTCCTAAGTGCGGTGGCTGTTTGGATTTTCGGCTGATGGCTTATTGGGTTCATTGCTGAATGTAGTTTTACATCTGACTGTGGTGCATCGGATTGAACACATGTATCCCCTTGCCGAGAGGTCATATTGGCTTTGCTATCCCTGGTGGTTTTTTTACTGCAGTTGCTGGGTTGCTGAATTGTGGTGAACGATGCCCTGCTGCTATGATGTAGTCTCAGTATGAGACTGAAGGTTTTTTTTATGGGTGCTGCTTTTCTGTCTTGTTAGCACTACTTGTAGGCATTTGTGTGTGGAAGGGTGTCTGGCATGGTTCAGGAGCTGGGCTGGGTGCTACTGATGTTGCTCGGGTGTCTATGGCCATGCTGGGGTCTGATGCATTAATGCTGCTACTGCTGGTGCTCAGGTGTCTGTGACCATGTTGGGGTTGGTTGGTAGTGCCTCCTCATTGTTGCTTCCCTGGCAATCTCTCTGTGGAGTGCTGGGTTTGGGTTTGGTTGCTGTTGCTGTTCGGTTCTCCTCTCCTGCCATTTTGCTGTTTGCGCTGCTGGTGCCATTCGATGGTGATGTGGAATTGGAAATGTAGGGCTGCAATTAGTGCACAACTGCAGTTCTTCAGCAAATACCATCCATCATGAAGTCCCAACCGAACTGCTGCAAAAAACAGCAGCAGCATATGCTGGGAGGTGGCTGTTTGTTGCTATCCCTGCTGCCAGGAATGATTTTTTGTGCTGATGTAAATGTTGTTTGTTGAAAACATAATGTGGAGCCTCCAGATGTTGGGCTCTTTTTCCAGATTTGCAGGGTTGTTTAAATCATTTGCGGGGAGGCGGTGGTGGCTGATGCCCTGCTGTTTTAAAAAATGGTGGCTATTGGCTGTATAGTGTTGTTGATGCCCTGATGTAGTTTGACATGGTGTGCTTGTGTGTCCTGTGTGCATTAAGTGGTGGTTGGTGACTTTGCACGGTTTTGATGGGGTTTGTCAATGGCTGGTGCTGCTGGACCGGGAGCTCTGCACTAGGGTCTGCTGGTGCTGCAAATTTCCTGGCTGCTGCATCTTCATCTGATGCTGCTGAAGCAGGCTGGTGCGGCCTTTTCTTTGTTCTTTGCTGGTGCTGGTGTAATGCTGCCCATTACTGGAGGCTGTTTGCTGTTGATGGAATTTTCTATTGCTGAGAGATGATGCCTGTTGTTTCTGATGCTCAGACTTCGGTTTGCTGGTAGTGAGTCGTAGAAGTGAAGGTTTTTATGATGTTTGTACTGGAGCTGATTTTGGCAAAGCCCTCATGGAGCTACTGGAATGCTGTTCTAGTTGCCGGGGGCTGGAATCGTTGAAAATCTGCTGCTGGCCGGGCTGTCCACTCCTTGGCAATATGCAAACGCTGGACATGGTGATTTGCTGTGGATTCGAATGGATCACAGCTGCCGGTTTTTTCTGTTTGAAGCCATGTTTACTCTTAGAGATATTTTTTGGTTTTTCTGATATATATGTTGCTCGGGGCATGCCCCAACGGATTATGTTTTTCTCCAAGTCAAAATACTTGAAGTTAAAACATAGTGTCTGTAACATTTTTTCTCTCTATAATCCAAAATTCTTACTTACCAAAAAAAAAAGTAGAGGCAGCAGGAAAAACCGCCAATAGGAACGAACTCTCCCCAGGCTGGGAGGGTTTGTTCCTTGACTGAGCAATCCTTTGAAACAGGGCGTACACACTAGCACCCAAGACGGCAAGCTGGTCCCTAAGACCTGGAGCACAACCAACCTCAAGAAGTACTACCAATCATTCGGCCCTAAGGACATGTAAGGCGTGCATGCACAATGAGGAGTGCTTGTACATGTATCGCATTATTCATTAATAAAATTCTTGCTTTTATATCTCTTTATGATGGTCATATGAATGCATGTATGCTTGTTATTCTAAAAATAAAATAGCCCAGACTGCCCCTAAGTCCGGAGGAACTTCGTCCACCCGTAAACCAAAACCCTGGCCTCGTGCCAGGCTACCTTGAAGTGGTCGTACGCGAATTTCAGCTCCACGCTGAAGGGCCCTAAGCGGCCACGAAACCCTGGCCCCGTGCTGGGAGACCCTCAAGCGGTCATACGCGAACTTCTGCTCTGTGCTGAAGGGCTCTAAGTGGCCACGAAACCCAGGTCTCATGCTAGGTGACCCTCAAGTGGTCGCACGTGAACTTTGGCTACGTGCCGAAGGGCCATAAGTGGCCACGAGACGCTGGCCCCGTGCCATGCAACCCTCAAGTGGTCATATGCAAACTTCGGCTCTGTGTCAAAAGGCCCTAAGTGGCCATGAAACCTTGGCCCCATGCCAGGTGGACCTCAGGTGGTCATATGCGAATTTCGGCGCAACGTCGAAGAGCCCTAAGCAGCCACGAAACCCTGGCTCCATGCCAGGCGATCCCAAAGCAATTATACTCGAACCTCGGTCTCGTATCGAGCAGCCCATGCGGTCAAAATAACAGGCCTAGGGGCTCCAGAAGTCCCCAATACACGGTTATCAAAACCTTAGAGGGCCTAAATGGCAAGCGTGTGATGACCTTTTTAGGAGAAGAGAGCACCCTCAGTTAATAACGGTCGTGGGCTAGGACCATGCGCATGGGGTAAACTACGCCTTGAGCGAGGCCGAGCACTGAAAATGGTACTGTGTATGCAACAGACTAAGACCCAGAGTTCGGTTGCTGTGGTCTAAAAACCCAGCTGGCCCTTGTGTGACTCCATCGGATGTGCGACGACATCCAATCAACTGAACTGAGCATCCCACTACGTGCGAAGTTTGACGACATCGTCAGACGAAGGACGAGTACAGCTCAAGAAGGCTTCGGATTCAAGCCTTGGTGACAATAGCCAAACAGCTTAGCCATTACAAGACAGATTGTAAAGCCAAAGAAGATAATAGATGAACGAAGTACAAAAAGTGGAAGAGAAATCGTATTTCATTAATCATGTATGTTGAGGACTACAAGATCATGGTCGAACAACAAAGAAGAAACTACGCAAGAGCTCCCACTACCCTAGGGGTCTGAAGGTTTGGCCTGCTCGGAGAAGTCAGTCAGACGGGAGCCTGCTGAAGCCCCGTCATTCCTCGGATTGAGGATCCTCACGGGAGCACTAGAGCATGCGGCAGACATGATGTAACGACACAAATGAATGTCGTCCCAAAATCTGGCCTCCAGCACCCAAGCCATCTCCTCCGTGGAAAGATGAATCCTGAGGTCCGCTAAGGCTTGAGAACTCAGGCCCTCCAACTCATCGAGTCGGCCTTTTGCTGCCTGAAGCTCTTAGCATCGGTCTCACCCTCCAACCTGCCTTAGCACTCCGGTCTCGCCTTCTAGACAATCGACCTCCTGGCTTAGCGTTGCGGTCTCAACTTCCATGCATTGGGTCACCTCCTGTTCCGTTTCCTCTTGGATTTGGTTGAGGAGCTCGTCCAAGTGGGAGGACACCATGCAAAGGGAGCACATCGCCTCTGAAACCTGCATTGGAAGGGCAGTGGAGAGTAAGGAATTAGAAAACCTCAGCATACTCACCAACAAAAGGACGCAACGCTCCGAGAAATCATACCTGAGTGAATGACGTGTCTACGTTGCCGAAAGTAGCTTCGCATGCAGGCACGCTCGAGGGCTTCGATTGCCTAGTAGTTTCCTCCATTGGACTGGATCAATTTTGCACAGCCAGCTGGAAACTAGCATACTCTAGCTGCAGCACCATCTCCTTCAGAGTGGCCTCCCGGAACACCTCAACAATGAGGACATCAACGACTCGCTTAGACGCATAGACCTCCCCAACGGCTGCAGGACCCTTGGTGAATGGCTCAGGTGATGCCATTGCTAATGCACCTGCAACCTCCAGAATCTCTATAAGCTCCGGTGCCTGCTCCAGGCCATTTACCTCCATGATCCATGCGTGCTCCGGTGTGTCGCCCTCCACTTCCTCAACGATAACAACGGGAACTCCCTGCGGCTCAGGGTCAAAAAAGGGAGTCGATGGTGACTTTTCGCCAGAGACTAGCTCGACCAAGGGAACTCTGTACTTTGCCAATGCAATGGCAGGAATCGAGGATTGCTCGGTTGCTCCCTCTGGTGACAGCAACTCCTACACCTGCTCGGAGGTGGCAAACCTAGCAGGAGTAACCAGCTCAGTGACCAACCTCAGCGACCTTCGCGTAGAGGTGCCTCCAGAGACTCTCATCCTCTTCAAGGCAGCCTCGTCCTCTTCATATGAAAAGGACCTTAGTGATAGTGACGAGTCGCTCTCCCCACGGGACTCCCTCGAAGGTTCCCAGAGGACGATGGCTCCTACTTTCCTCTTCTCAGTTGTGGCTGCGGCCCCGTCGCACGGTGGCCCCCACTTGGCAGCAGTGAAGGCATCAGAAGCCTCTGCGTAGAGGTGCCTCCAGAAACTCTTGTCCTCTTCAAGGCAGCCTCGTCCTCGTCATCCGAGGACCCCAGCGACAGTGATGAGCAGCTCTGCTCACGGGACTCCCTCAAAAGTTCCGAGAGGATGATGGCTTTGACTTTCGTTTTCTCAACTGTGGCTGCGGCTACGGCCATGCCGCACGGTAGCCCGCACTTGGCAGTGGCGAAGGCATCAGAAGTAAGGTAGAACCCCTACATTGTGAACGTCGCCATATTCGCCCGGATATAGTCAAGCACCTTCTTCTCCTTCTCCACCTCACCCGCGCTCACTTCTCCTCAGAAAAAATCGCTCACTGAACCCCACCTGTTGGAGATCTCCCAATCTAGTGGCTCCCTCAAGAAGAAGCGATTCTTTCAATTTTTCACCGACTCGGGGTTCGTTCCCTAAAAGTAAAAACCAGTGGGGTGAAGTCGTGTAACGAGACCTCCATCTTATCAATAACCCCATACAGATCAACCGGCATAGGAAAGTGAAGCCCCTCTCTCAGATGGTGCTCATAGATGGTGATGAAGCCCTTCAAGGGTGCATTTGCCCTTCCAGTCTGACTAGGAAAAAAGTAGACCCAATCGCTGGGGATGCCGTAATCTACCATTAGAGCTGCGACAGCACTCGCCGTCAAGATGGACTAGTATCGCCAACTCCTTGGCGAATTGCGCGAGAAGTGGGAGGACCTTTCTTTTTGGCCATGGTCTTCTCAAAGCTAGGTAGATTAAAGTTCGGATGGCAAGAAAAGTCACCGTTTAAATAGGTAATGCCAGGACGACGAAAAGGCATCATGCGGGAAATGCAATGGCTGCCCTAAATGATGGCCATGACACATGCCGATTCAGCAGCGTGCTGCAAGTCCCTCAAAGTGGCTCATCGTTATGTATCGGACACCGATATGCCCCGGACATGTTCGACACATGTCCCAACATGTTCGAACATGCTCTGCTCCGATATGTTATCGATACGTTTCAGAAGCACACAATTTTTTGCAAAGAGTGTGGGAGAGAGAGAAAGTTAGAGAGAGGGAAATAAATTTGATGAATGCTGTAATTTTAGGGTTTCTGTGGGGAGAGAGAGGACAACGGTGAAGGTGATTGATTGTGTAAAAGGGAGACAAATAGCAACCATTCATTTTGTTTAAAATAGATGATTTAAGATGCACAGCTTTAAGGAATAGTGACGTGTTAAACAAACAAATTAAAATAGGGGTGGAAATAAAAAGGAAAAGAAAAAAGAAAAAAGGGGGATAACTGTGCCCATTGGATTAAACCCAACGGGTTATACTACACCCCAACGGCTGATAGCAAGAGAAGGAAAAGAAACAGTGATCGGAATTGCTTGCCTGATGAACATTGGCGATGGACAATAGTGGCACGAAATATCGTCATCGGCAACAATAACTTTCTCTTCTTCGACGACAACAATTATTTCCTCTCCAGCGACAGCCAACAACCTAGGAAGCGCGGGCACTCTCTCAGACTAAAAGTGTCGGTGTTCGATACGTACTAGATATCGACACGACCCGAATACATTGAGACACGTGTCGGACACGTTCTGACATGTGTTAATTTATTTTTTTTATTCCAAAATGTTTTGAACGCGCTTCGAATATGTTCCAACATGTTCGAACACGCTTCGGACACGTCTGATACGTTATCGACACGTTTTAGAAGCACACTATTTTGCAGAGAGTGCGAGTGAGAGAAAAAGTCAAAGAGAGGGAAGTGGATTTGATAAAAGCTGTAATTTTAGGGTTTCTGTGGGTAGAGAGAGGACGACGGCGAAGGTGATTGATTGTTTGAAAGAAATACAAATCTCAACCGTCCATTTTGTTTAAAATGGATGGTTTAAAATGTAACGCTTAAAGAAATAGTGACTCGTTAAACAAACAAATTAAAATATGGGTGGAAATAAAAAGGAAAAAAAAGGAAAAAGGCGGATAACAGTGCTTGTTGGATTAAATTCGACGGGCTGTACTACGCCCCAACGATTGATAGCAAGAGAAGGAAAAGAAACAGTGAGCAGCCTGATGAATATTGGCAGTGGTCGACAATGACACGAAATATCGTCATCGGAAACAATAACTTTCTCTTCTTTGACGGCAACAATTATTTCCTTTTCGGTGACAGCCAACGTGTATAATACACTTCCCCCCACTCTTCCCGATACTTCTTCACCCGCTCCTACCCCCTCCCCCTTTCTTCTATTTATCTTTTTTTCCCCCTTGTATACATACATATATATACATACATATTTTTAAATATATACATATCCTTCAATTCTTCAAGGATTTGACTTTATTCCTGATGGGTAAACCAATAATGGGCCGGCTTAAACAGAGGTCAACGGAAGCCCAAATAGGACGGTCAACATTCTTGCGGCCAACTAAAAAAAACGGGCCCAGAAACTGGAAAGCCCAGTAGCCAAAACAGTCAACGCAGACGTTGACCACTTTGGCGGCCAACTTGCTCGCAGGCGGTCAACTCAACATTGACCACTGTGCGAAGCCAAGTTGGGCCTTTGGCGGTTTTCCTACAGTAATGGGCCCATTCCTCTGTAGCCTACAGCCCATCAGCAGATCGCTGGCGGAGCTCCCCACGAAGGCGGACGACACTCCGGCGATCAACTCAAGCGTTGACCGTCTTCTCCTTGCGCGTTAGGCCCAATAGCGCCTTTCTACAGTAATGGGCCTGCACTGT
>JAOVVI020007702.1:0-14688 GCA_028571085.2 Nepenthes alata
ATCATCATCATCAGAGGAGGAGGAGGAGGGGAACTCAACAACAACCATGGGGCGTTTCGAGCTCTCGGCCGCTGGGCGTCTCAAGCTCTCAGCCGGCAGAATCACTTCCGAGCTGTCAGCAGGACCCTCAATCCTCAGGGTCTCCGCCCTCCTCCTCAACCTCTTCTTCTTGGACTTCTCGATTGGAGTCGTGGGAGAGTCATCGGCCCCAGGCGCCCATTTAGCCTTCTCAAGATTCTCAGGTGACAACCAGATGTTGCGCTTATCCAAGTGAAAGCCCCCGAGATTGGCTAACACCAAGTCTGTGAGCTCTTTCACGCTCTCCTTGTCATTCTGCGAGGGCTCAATTCAGTACTCGCGGGCCACTTTCTCCCAGCCAGTCAGGATGGCCCAGTGCTCATGAACCCCGAGGAAGAAATACTTATCCTTCTACCGTTTTGTGGAGTCAGGATTTCCCCCGCACATCAGGGCAAACTCCGGGCGGGGGCTCATCGTAATCCAGTCAAGGTTATGCGTGAAACAAAACATAACCTTGACGGCAGTGACATTCAAGAGCTTACCACGGCAGTGGAAGAAGACGCACAGAGACACCAAATACCTTATCGTATTTGGTTGAAACCTGGCGAGGGGGACTCCAAGATCCCTCATAATCTCATGGAGCTCTGCTAGCACCGGAAATCGTAACCCACCTTTGAGGTGGACCTCATAAACGGTGATAAAGCCATCACGAGGGCGCAGCGCCCTATCCTGCGCCTCCGGGATCATCATGGCCGTAGACCCAGGGATCCGATATCAAACCCGAATCTCCTTGAGCCTACTGAGCATCATCGAAGAAGTAATCTCCCTCACTCCTGGCGCCATGATCAAAAGCAAAGGCAGAAAGCTTTTAGCAAAAATTTCAAAGAAGGGTTCAACAGGAGGCAAAGGACAGCGCAGAAAGTGGAAGGTCGAAAGCAGGAGGTCCTTAAATACTGCTGGATTTCAAAAAGGCGCACTCATTACCCTCTCCACGCGTCGCCAAGCCATTCGTCTCAGAAAGAGTGATGGCCTTGACTTCCCAAGACACCTGTCAGCGCGTCACTTCAGCATTTAATGCCTGCAGAAAACCCCAAACGGCGGCATTGGAGGAGTCTCGGACTCAGAAATTTCCTCGGGTTCTCCTCCATCAAGCCTGGCGCCACGATTTATCCCGAGGACATGCATGTACTCGGATCACAGCTGGAAAAGACCTAAGCAAGTGCGCGGACATGTCAGAGCAGAAGAAATCAACTTCTCAGAATATGTAGCGACTTCATGCCAATCGATCAAGAAACTCGAGTCCTTTGGCATGGGGGGCTATGTTGGGCCCCAGTATGAGGGCCCACGAAGCGCGGCCCAACCGAGAGGCCCAGAAGAGGAAAGCCCAAAAACTGCGTCCACGGACCAAAAGGGCTACGCGGCCCAAGAGGCCCAAAAGCAAATGCTAGTGTCCGAGAGGCCAAAGCCGTAATAATGGTCCGAGAGACTCTTTTAAGAAAGCTCGATGGCATCATAAATCCCAGATGCCAAGCGACATCCAAGTACGAGAACAAGAAAAAGTCAACAAGCAGTTAAGATTCAAGCCTGAGAACCTCGATGCTCCAACAGCTCTCAAATCAGTCCGAGAAGTCGGAGAAGGGCCAAAGGACTCTTCCCAATAAACCTCCAACAAACGGGGGTGTCCGAGAACCTACTCGTCCAGCGAGTCCATGAACTTGCCGGATAGCAAGACATAGTACGAAATGACGAGGACAGCTTCGCACACGGCCGAGAGCGCCAACTCAGCGAACTTCACCGATTCCCAAGGAACCTGCAACTGCAGGCAAACCTCACTTCTATAGGGCACGCCTGGTCAAGTCATGAACTGGCACCTAGGCTCTGCACCACTTGGCACGTTCAGAGCCTGCGCGCTAGTAGCTTTACCTGCAGCCAATGGGCGGCGGCCATTCTCTCGGCCACCCGATGGCCGCCACGTGTCCCCATCTCAACGGATTCACTTTACCTATAAATACCCTGCGAGGCTTCACTCGCAAGGGGAGACTCCTCTTTTCCAAGGGAGATCATTTGAGGCAAAGGAAAAAGAAAGCTTCCAAGGGAGGAGAGCCAAAAAGAGTGAAAAATACTCAACACACTTGTACTTTGTAAAAGACTTCAAATCATAGTGAAGCATATTTACAGGCCCAGAGCCTCGTGGTTTTTTACTTCCCCTTTCATGAGAAAGTTTTCCACGTAAAATTTGGTGTTCACTTCTCCTTTTCACATCTCGCACCCTCATACATCTGTGTTACACTGGGCCACTAAACCTAGAGCGCAACACCTCTGATTGTGGACACGTATATGTATATATTATTTTATGTATAAATGATACTTGTTGAGTTTTGAATTTACGTTTTCTGTTTTCTCTCTTCGGAGCAGAAGGCTTGGACTTATCACAAGAGTTTATTGAGATTCGACGTGATATTGTATTTTCTAGTAAGTATTATATTTGTTTAGATAAATAGCGTAGTATTTTGGGAGTAGTTGGGATATTATGTTATACATTGAGCATGATCATAGTTGATTTATTACCTCCCTTACGATGATTATAAAGTAGGCCATATTTATATTATCTAGATGGTTATTCGATAAAGTCATGTAATGGATTATTCAATTTTACTATTATTTTGGATATTTAATTTGAATTTAATTACCTATTGTTTGAAATTTGATTATTTATTGATTTGACCTACTTAATTCTAATTCGTTATAAATGGTACCAGAGAAAAGTTATAATGAGAGGTGTTTTAGATCATTTTGGGTAAATAATTAATTGAATATATGGTATGATAAGTACCATTTCTGATGGATAATAGAAATTTGGATTGTGAATGTAAGGTACCAGTTTTCAAATATCGTAATTAGGAGTAAATTAAAGGTAATATAATCAATATTAGGATTAATATATGTGAAAAAATTAAATTTTGGGAGCGCTGAGAGGAATTAGCGGGGGACGCCAGTTGGGCGCCCATTCTAGCAGGCCCGCACCTGCCAAGCACTCGAGCGCTGGCGATAGGCGCTGGAACCAGGAGCAATGCTAGCCCACGATATAAACGCACATTAGGGTTTTTTCGCGTCATTTTTTGACATTCCGAGAGAGAGGAGGGAGAGAGAATGCAAAGGAGAAGAGAGAGAAGGAGGAGATCGAGGTTATTGAGTACGATTCTAGTTTAGAACTAGTTAGAGAAGTTGTAGATCGGATTGAGGTAAGTACACTCATATACTTTTCTTCCTCTTGTTTCACTTTTTGTTCGGATTGTTTTGAATATTTTTATCCCGATACACGTCCATACTTTTATTATATGATACTCATATCTTGAGCATGTATATATGTTGATTTTAATTCGATTTTTAAGTTTTATGCAGTATTTCATATGGAAAACCCTAACCCCGCGCCGGAATGCATTTACCCATTTATTTTGAGATTTATGCAGGATTTTACTTTGAAAAATTGATACCCACGTCTTGAGCATGATGATTTATCGATTGGGTGTCTGATTTGATAGTTATATACGATTTTGTGCACATGAAAAATCCTAACCCGCGCCTTGACATTTTTACCAGTGTAATTTAGGGTTTATGCATAATTTGACTTTAGATAATTAAAACCCTAACTTTATGAACGTTTTTTTCTTGATTATTTGATATTTATTTAAATGTAAATTGTATATGATATTTTGTATATTTTAAAAGTTATATTGTGAACTGTTTATGAAAGGATTTGATATTTGAAAACTCTAAAGTTATGTTTAGCTCATTGTGGTAAAAATTTCTAATTCTTTCAAACTTTAATGATGATTGTGCATGTATTTAAGTTATGTGAAGACTTAAAATCATAAAAATTATGTACGTTATAAAAAGTATAAGAAGAGAATTCCATGATATGCTAAGCTTTGATGAACCGTTTTCCAGGGAGTGAGAATAAAGTATTAAGAATGAGTATGCAAGTTTTTTTAAGAATAAGAATTCATGAAACTAGACCAAGAATTTAAATTCAGAGAATAATATTTTCTGATATACGTTAAGATATTACTGTGGTAGTACGAAGATCACCTTTGGGCTATGGGGGTATGGTGGCATAAGCTTTATGGCCTCATATACCAGGTGAAAGGTATATCGTTCGCCATGGGATATTGAATTATGTGGGTAGTGCCTTAGAATGTGTGAAAGCATACATATTTGTTTCCTCGTTTAGCCACGCTGTTAGCTAGTAAGGTCTACTGGCATTGGTCCGCAAAGATAAAGATAATTTTATATATTTTAGAATCTAAATGAATCAGTAATAAAATATGAAAAGATAAAGGTGTTCTGAAAAATATATTTAATCATATTTCATATTTATACATTTATATTATGCTTCTATTCCCTTCTCTTATTTTATTTTGAGTATATTACTTATGTCCTTGATTATATTGTGTCTTACTAAGCATTTGGCTCACTCCTTACTGTTTTCATTGCCTTTAGATGAGGACGAGTTTAAGCTCGGTGAGATGGGATACAGATTAGCAGTTGACTAGGTTCTGGACAAAGAAGAAGATTTTGTGGACCTAGATATTATGGTTTTATACTTATGCCAGGAGGACTTTTGTATATTTTAATGATTTGGATTTGTTATATTGAGGATGTATAGATAGTCTAGTTTTGCTGTATATTGATGATTACATATATACTTTTACAGGTAATTATGGTTTGTCTTTTGGTACCTAGTGGTATTTCTTATGAACCAATGTATATTCAGAGTTATAATGTTGGTGCCACGAATATATTGTGGCGTTTCGATCCTGTGATGGTTATTGTTGTATTATATATATATTGTACAGGATTTTATACAAATTTGTATTTAGTCTGACGGTCATTTTATAGTTAAAATATTGCCAATTTTTTATTATGATTTTTGGGATCATCACAGTTGGTATTAGAGAAAGGATATGCATTAGGTTTGATCTGAATTTTATGCAGAAACTTATATTAGAGTAAGAAAGATTGAATAAGTAGATGAAGACGTAGAACGATTAAGTTAGATTGGATAGTTTTAGTCATCCTATTTTACGTAACTTAGATTAGAAAGTCAGGATCAGTAGTTAAGTTTGATTGTCTAGCTTGCAGTGTCCTAATTAGTGTCTGAATTGTGAGCTAACCTGCATTTTTTTTATTTCAGAAAAGATATTAGCAGTTGACCCATTGCACTTAGATGAAAAATTGCATGTGGTGGTGGCCAACCCTGAGATCGAGAAGTAGAGTATATGACATTGTTTGGAAGAATGTCAAAATTTGAAAGTCTTAAAAGATCTAGTTCGGGCAAGATCTGGGAGAAAGAGAAGTTCAAAGGGTGATACCTTAATAATTAATTTAGGTTGAGTTTGATTAGAGGATTAGGAATGGGGATGCCTGAATAGCATGGCGAGTGAGATATATAAGGTAAAATTGATGACTCGAGGTCAGAATAACTTGGAGTCGATTTCTAGTATTAGCGAATCCAATGATGTCAATTTATGACCGATTTAATAATAATGATCAAGTACATGAATTTTTTGGTGGCACGAATCCTGCAGAAATTGAAATGTGCATCCTAAGAATTGAATAGCGTTTGCGATGACCCAATGTTCGGGAAGAGATAAGGTAATATTTGCCTTATATAAATTAGAAGGTGAAACTAACCATGAGCGGTTGATGAGGAAAGAGTCATGGGTTGGAAGGATAAATAAATATCATGGAATATATTCGTATATACTTTTATGGATAAATATTTTTTGACGACTTTTTGGGAGCATGTTTTAAATTGTGGACAGTCGGCCACATGATCAAGGATTATCTTTATCTCATGGGTTTGACAATGAATAAATCCAGTGCCTTGGATCGGGATTTTGCGGTGCAGGCACAAGGTGTAGAAGTGTCGTCTACCATAGTAGAAGGTAAGATTTTTAAATTTTAACATTTCAGTATGTGTTATTTTGGATTATGAATCTATATTTTCATTTGTGTTTCATATGTTTATTTGTTTATTCAAGGATCATAGACCATATACTTGTTGTATCAAGGTCTACGACATTTTCTTAGATTCCTAGATATGATTGGTTGGGCCAATTTGATTTATTTTGTGGTACCAAGCTTTGATATGATTGGTCGTAATTTGGGTGGTGAGTCACCATACTGGTATGAATTGTGTCAATAAGGATATTATATTTTGCAATTGTGTTGTGAAATTTTGAGTGTGAGGCAGAGTTGATCGGGTAGCGACGAAATTAGTATTGCGATGAAATTAGTATTGTTTCATCTGCAAGTCATTTAATGAGAATATGTGTCAAGTTTATTTAGCATTGGAGACAACATTTGGAAGTCATATTGTGATCACTAACAATTTTCAGTTGTGTAAGTATTCGAGGATGTTTCTTGTAAGAAAGAATTAGGTTAGTTTATCTTTTGATAGGTAAATTGAGGTTGTTGTTAAGGTAGCATCGGGATTGGCACCGATTTTTTAAGATTTTGTATAGAATTGAATAAGCATCAATTGGGTACCTGTTGTGGGATGCTTTAGAACTTTTGGGATGAGTAAGATGAGCCGATGAAGTTACTTGTGGATGACTGAAAATTTAGGTTGTTTAGGAGATGAATGGTTTAATAAGTGGGTATTTGAAAAATAAATAAGAGATTTACTTGATCTATTGTAAGGGCTTGGTATTTTCTAAAATTGATCTATATTCATAGTGTTGTCAGTTGTAAATAATTGAGAGTTGTGCCGTGGCAGCATTCAGGATAAAGATATGGCCATTACAAGTTTCGATAATGCCATTTGGGTTTATAGGTTCGCTGGCATTTTTGTGGATTTTATGGGTTAAATCTTCTGGCCATATTTAGGTCAATTTTGTGGTAGTCGCACTTATGAACTCAAAGAATCATGGGGGTGTATGAACTCTGTTTGAGGACTGTATCATGGATTGTGAAAGACAGTTAACCGTGTGCTCAATTGAGAAAAGAATATGAGTTTGGTTAGGGGAAGTGTTATAATGGGCATGTGGTTTCTTTGATACCATGAATGTGATTCTATAGAGATTTGAGCGATGGCTAATTTAGGAAAGACAGATTGATATCGCGAAAGTGTGCAATTTTTTTAGGTCTAGCTGAATCCGGTAAGATATCTGTTAAGTGTTCATCGAGGATTGCAGCATTCGTGGAACATTTGGCCTGGAAGCGATCAGTATTTGTCAGAATGAGGAATGCGAGAATAGTTTTTGAGGAATGAAGGGTAAATTATCGACCATGTCATTTCGGTTGATCCCTGATGGATCAAGTGAATTATAAGAAAATGTGATGTTTTTGAGGAAGATTTAGGATTATATTTTCCTGCATTGTATATAGGTGGTTGCCTTTGGGTTAAGTTGGTAGCTAGTTTATGATTAGAATTACTCTACCCATAGTTTGGAGTAAACAGTTGAGGTCTTTACTTTGAGAATTTATAGGTATTACTTATGGAGATAATCATTGTCTAATTGATCCTAAAGGTTTGAGAAGTTGTCTCGCAAGAGGGGATGATCATGCGATAGTGCGAGTAAATCTGTTTAAGAATTGTGAAGGTGAATCTCGATATTTTTTAAGAAAAGTAATATTGATGTCGATAGTTTGATGCCATGAGTCTTCAGATTTGGTATATTTTTGATGCTTCATAGGAGATGTTGAAGGGTGATTCGCGAGCAGATCCTAATATTTGAGTAAATGGGGTGCCTTGCTTTTGATTTTTGGGAAGAAGAGTAATATTCGAAATATTGAAGCTATGAAATTATGAGATGGAAGCCCTCATAGTTCTGTTTTTGGGTTGTTAGGACGGCGAGGTTTATGGGTGCTATTTGGACAATTGTGAATTTAGCTGACAAGAACGACCCATTTATTGTGAATTTGGATGATACGTTTGGATTGAATAAGTTGACTCGTCAGTATGCCAACAAGATAGTAAGTTTGCAGAGTATTTGAGTTTCAAAGCTTTGGTGGTAACTTGAGGTTGTACTAAAATTTTTGGGATAATTGCTTTAACTGTATTTTCTAACTTAATTATAATATGACGATTATGAATTTTATCTTAGATATATCGATATCTTTGAAGTTTTATTAGGTTTATAATTATTGTGTAACCTAGGTGTCTAATATGAATCAAAGGATAAGAATTGTAAGTTGATTTTAGTGCGCTAATAAATGATCAATTAGAGTAGTGCAGCAGGAGCTTGTGGGCCCATCGCCCAGAGATTTTAGAATAAGATTGAGGTTCCAAATAAATCATCATTTTTGAGGCTTAGGATAAATTGAAATAGAAGTTCATTAGTTCGTTTGAGGTTTGAATTAAGTTAAAAAAATAGTTAATAAATTTGGGTTGCCTTCAAATTTGGTAGATGATCATGAAGTCTTCCATGTATCGATGATTGATGAAGTATGTGATCGAATTAAACCGTTGTAGGATATTGAGATTTGTCATATGATAATATTCAAACCTAGATTTAGATAGAAAACATTAGGTATTTGGAATTAAAATAATTCAATTGGTTAAGACTTTCTAGAATAAGTCATTTAATCAAAGATGTGACATAAGAACATGAAGAAGAAATCTAAAATGACTTTTTTCAATTGTTAGATTTTGATGTTCGTTAAATTTTGATGAACAAATTTTTATAAGTCGAGGAGAGTTGTAAGGTACCAGTTTTCAAATATCATAATTAGGAATAATTAAGGTAATATAATCAAGATTAGGTTTAATATATGTGAAAAAATTAAGTTTCGGGAGCGGTAGGAGAAATCAGCGGAGGATACCAGCCGGGTGCCCGAGGTGGCTCCGCAGGTGCCCATTCCAGTAGGCCCGCGCTTGCCAGGTGCTCGAACGCCGGCAATAGGCACTGGAACTAGGAGCAACGCGCCTAAAGTCCATCAGGCTGGTATTCGAGCAGCAACTCGCAATATAAACGTGCGTTAGGGTTTTTTTGCGTCATTTTCTGGCATTCTGAGAGAGAGGAGAGAGAGAGAACACAAAGGAGAGAGAGAGAAGGAGGAGATTGAGGCTCTCAGGTCCGATTCTGGCTTAGAGCTAGTTAGAGAAGTTATAGATCGGGTCGAGATAAGTGCACTTATATACTTTTCTTCCTATTGTTTCACTTTTTATTCCGATTCTTTCGAGTATTTTTGCTCCGATATCTGTCCATATTTTTATTTTATAATACACATATCTTGAGCATGTATATATATTGATTTCAAGTCTGTTTTCTAAATTTTATGTGGTATTTCGTACATGAAATCTTAACGCCACGGCCGAATGCTTTTATTAGTTTATTTTGAGATTTATACATGATTTGATTTTAAAAAATTAATACCCATATCGTGAGCATGATAATTTATCGATTGGTTGTTCGATTTGACAGTTTTATGCGATTTTGTGCACATGAAAAACCCTAACCTGCTCCCCAATATTTTTACCCATGTAATTCAGGGTTTATATATAATTTGACTTTAGATAATTGAAACCTAACTTTATGAATGTTTTTATCTTAATTATTTGATATTTATTTACATGTAAATTGCATATGATATTTTGTGTGTTTAAAAAATTATGTTGTGAACCGTTTATGAAAGGATTTGATATCCGAAAGCTCTAAAGTTATATTTGACTCATTGTAGTAAGAATTTTTAATTCTCTCAAGTTTTATGATGATTGTGCATGTATTTAAGTCATTTGAAAACTTCAGCTCACAAAAATTATGCAAGTCATGAAAAGTATAAGAAGAAAATTTAATAATATGTCAAGCTTTGATGAACCATTTTTTAGGGAGTGAGAATAAAGTGATAAGAATGAGTATAAAATTTTTCTTAAGAATAAGTAATCATAAAATTAGACTAAGAATTTATATTCAAAGGGTAGTATTCACTGACATGCCTTAGAATATTATTGTGGTAGCACGAAGATTGCCTCTGGGCGACAGGGGTTATGGTGGCATAAGCTTATAGCCCTGTATACCGGGTGAAAGGTATACTACTTACTACGGGGTGTTAAATTTTGTGGGTAGTGCCTTAGAATATGTGAAAGTATACATATTCATTTTCTCGTTCGGCCACACCGTTAGCTGTTAAGGTCTACTGGCCCTGGTCCGTAAAGATAAAAATAATTTTATATGTTTTAGAATCTAAAGGAATCAGTAATAAAATGTGAAAAAATAAAGGTATCCTGAAAAACGTATTTAATCATATTTCATGTTTATACATTTATATTATACTCATATTTTCTTCTCTTATTTTATTTTGAGTATATTGTTTATGTCATTGATTATATTGTACATTACTGAGTATTTATCTCATTCCTTACTATTTTTCCTACCTTCAGATGAGTACGAATTTAAACTCGGTGAGACGGGGTAGAGATTAGCAATTGACTAGGCTCTGGACAAAGAAAAAGATTTTGTGGACATAGATATTGTGGTTTTGTACTTATGCCTGGAGGACTTTTGTATATTTTGATGATTTATATATGTTGTATTGATGATGTATAGATAGTTTAGTTCTGCTGTGTGTTAACGGTTATATATATGTTTCTATAGGTAATTATGGTTTGTATTTTAGTATCAAGTGGCATCTTTTATAAACCAATGTTGTATCCGGAGTTATGACGTTGGTGCCACAAATATATTGTGGCATTTGGATCCTTTGATGGTTGTTGTGTAATATATATATTGTACAGGATTATTATACAGATTTGTATTTAGTCTAATGGCTGTTTTACAACCAAAATTTTACCGATTTCTGGTAAGAAATTTTGGGGTCGTCACAGTGAAGGTTCGAGTTTGAATTGAAAATTGGTAATTTGGCTATGATGGGTCACATGATTGATGTAATGGGTTGAATGATTTAGCAGTTGATTGAGAATTTACCTACTATACGAAGGTTGGCAGGTCGAAGGGTGTTCTTTGGTGAAAAGGTGGGAGTTTTTGGGAGTCTATTTGACTTATGTAAGAGTGGTCTTGTTTCAAAATTTTTGCAGAATTTGATCTGATCAAGGTTGAAGATTTGATCTAGAAGATAGAAAAGTTATTCGAGATGATTGGCTCCTCGTATGAGGATAAAGTTAAGCTGTTGTATTTGAGCTAGAAGGTAAGGCTGGCCGATGGTGGGCCACTCGGTGTCATATCTTAGGCTGGAGTACGAGGAGATAGCTCAAGGTGTCTTCCTGGAGTCATTTTGGAGAAGTTCTTTCCATCGAGTATCAGGGAGATTAAGAAAGCTGAGTCCAGCATGCCACAGCAAGGAAGTAGGACGGTAGCTGAGTACGACATACAATTCTTGAAGCTATCTCGGTTTGCTTCCCATTTGGTAAAATGAGGCCCTGAGAGCCCAAAAATTCATGCAGGAACTTCAAGATTCAATTCGAAAGTAGTTGGTGTCACTCTGATTACGGACTCATAGTGAGGTACTAGATCAGGTTCTATTGATTGAGTAGGAGCAGTTTCGAAAGAAATATTTTTAAAATAAGTCAGAGTATCAAAGCTAGAGCTCAAAGGGCAGAATATCTCGTTGGATATCTCGTTTGATGTCTAGAAGCCTAGGCAAACGAAAGTCAATGGAAGTGAAGTCTTCTCCTCTGAAATTCTAGTTCATGAGATTTACCTGCGAGTATTGTGGAAAGAAAATCATGCGGGACGAGTTTGTTTTCGTTAGAGTGGAGTCTGCTTTAATTATGGGTAGATGGGTCATTTGTTAAAGGATTGTCCGAATCTGAAGTGTCCAAATAGGAAGACAACAACTCCTAGTAGTGTATTTGCCGCCACAACTCGTGATGCTAGAGCCGATCTCTTAGTCATGGCGGATTGTTTCAGCAAGACCGTTCTATTCAGTATTCTGGGGTTATGAATCTTTCAAAATTCAAGGATGAATTAATGGTGAGATGATGGGATTGATCTCGGCTTTTCATGCAAATTATTTAATGAAGAATGGATGTTGAGCATATTTGGCATATGCTATCACATTCAGGAGTCATTCTGTGGTCATTAAAGATATTCTAATTGTATACAAGTTTGAAGATACTTTCTCTTTGAAGGATTAGTCTAGATTATTTATCAAATCGGGAGATTGAGTTTGATATTGAGGTTATATCAGGATCAGCATCAATTTTGAGGACTCTACAAAGAATGGTCTCGTCTTAATTAAATGAATCAAAGCAATAATTGCAGTATTTATTGAAGAAAGGTTTTATATGTGACTACATTCAGGAATCATTCTATGGTCATTGAGGATATTCCAATTGTATACAAGTTTGAAGATGCTTTCTCTTTGAAGGATTAGTTTGGATTATTTATCCGATCGGGAAATTGAGTTTGCTATTGAGGTTATGTCAGAATCAGCATCAATTTTGAGGACTCTACAAAGAATGGTCTCGTCTGAATTAACGGAATCAAAGCAACAATTGCAGTATTTATTGTTGAAAGGTTTCATATGGTGTATTGTTGTGGAGGGCTTATGTGCTTTTTGGTAAAGAAAGATAGATCAATGTGTTGTACGGAGCTCAGATGTTTTCTAAAGAATGGCTTGCATTCGAGATACCACCAATTGAGTATTAAGTGAGAAGATGTGCCTGATATGGCCTTCAGGACAAGACCTCGAGAGGAAGGTGGTTATTTGAATAAATGTGAGTTTTGGTTGGAGAAAGAATTAGTCTGGGTCAAATTATTGCTATAGGTGATATATATCTATGGATCTAGAGAAGATTAAAGTGGGGGAATATTGGGAAAGGCCGACTAATGTCTTGGAGGTGCAGTGTTTCTGGGGTTTGGCTAGATATGATATGGAATTTGTTAAAATTTTGGGGATTTTGGTGTCTCTAATTAAATTGGCACAGTACGGATAGTTTTCATTTGGGATGAAGATTGTGAGAAGAGTTTTCATGAGTTAAAGAATAGATTGACGTCTGCGCTAATTTTGGTTGATTTCTGATGGCTCATGTAGATTTGTGTTGTATTGTGCTACTTTTATGAAAAGTTTGGTGGTGCTTGTTGATGTATGTGGCCATGTGGTTACCTATGGGTTAAGGCATTTGAAGTTCTGCAAACCAAATTATCCCACACATGAATTCGAGTTGGCAACCGTGTATTGCTTTCAAGATTTGGAGGTATTATTAGTATAAAGAGAAGTTTATGGTTTATTCCAATCATAGAAGGCTTGAAGTAATTGTTTTCACCGAAGGAATTGCTCATGTAGAAGTGTTGGTGGATGGATTTGCTTAAAAATTATGAGGGTGAGATTCAGTAGAAGTCGAGAAAGGCAAATATAATAACTAATATTTTAGGTCAGAAGTCTTCGAGTTTGATGGTGCATCTAATGATCAAGAAATCAGAGATATAGGATGAAATAAAAGCTGTACTATTTAGTTATTTTTCTAGTGGTCGAAGATGATATTATCGTGTCTCTTGGTGTAGCCTTGTATTTGATGAATGATTCATATTTGATAGAAATTATCTAAGATATGGGTCTCAAGTCGCGAGTGGATTTTAGTGTGTAAGCTGATGATATTCTCTACTTTTGGGATAGGATCCATATTCCAAATATTAAGGAATTAAATGAGGAATTTCTTAATAAGGCCCTCAGATCGAGGTATATGAGTTATTCTGAAATGAATGAGATGTGTCAGGATATGAGGAAGAGTGTTTTGTGGCAGAATATGAGGCATGGGATTGCAGCATATATTTTATTTTGGTAAAAAAAAAACATATGTGGCAAGGTGTATGTGCATTGTCATGTGGAAGTTGAGCATGAGAAGCCTCTAGGATTTTATATTCTCTGTCGATTCTCAGCTAGAAGTAGAGGTATGTTTTGATAAATTTTGTTTTAAGTTTGCCCAAGATGTCAAAAAATCTGGATGTCAATTGGAGATTGTAGATCGATTGTCGAAGTCAGCTCATTTATTGTGAGTCAGAATGGCATATTCGAGATATAAGTTGACCTGTTAGTATATCGATGAGATTGCAAGGTTGTATGTTATTCTAACTTTAATAGTCTTCGATTGTAATTCAAAATTTGTGACGAAATTTGAGAAAAGTTTGCCTAAGAGATCATAAGCTAAGTTGAATTCTAAAATGGCGTTCAACTATAGATGGATAATCAACCATAGTAGCGCGGTGGATGTGTGTGGGCTCATGGCCCATAGGTCTCAAAATTCGATTTGAGATTCAATGTGGGTGATCGTATACTTCTGAAAGTCTCCCTAAGAAAAAAAATTTTGAGGTTGAGGCAGAAAGGTAAATTAAAGATACAGTGTATTGAGCCATTTGAGGTTTTCATTGGATTAGAGAGGTGGCCTATAAATTAGCTTACCTCCGAGTTTGGGTGGATCATTATGATATGTTCTATGTATGTATATTGAGAAAATTTGTATGTAATTCTTCGCATGTGATCAGGTTTGAGCTGTTACTGATCGATGAGAATTGTTTTATATTGAGGTTTGGTTCAGATTCTAGAATAGAAAGGATCTGATGTTGAGAAATAAGAAGATTCTAATAGTCATCATGTGAGGACCCAAAATCAAAAACGTAATAACTAGATATGATTAAGGTGATTAATATCGGTAAGAGGCTATGCATGTAGTGAAAAAGTGGTGGTTAAAAGTGAAAAGTTAGAAAA
>JAOVVI020007704.1:0-14687 GCA_028571085.2 Nepenthes alata
TCTTCTGTAAAGTATTGCTAGCAATTTGTGGTGTTGCGTTTCAAACGCCGGTTCTGATTTGTAATCTTTTAATTTATAACTTTTGTCATGATTTTGGGGAATCCCCTGTTTCTATGTTTCTTTTTTCAAGTTGGCAAAACACTTGGTAAAAACATAGTTGTTTGTATATTTTATTTAATTTTAATACAATTAATTACTTACCAAAAAAAAATTAAAAAGCTCATAGATGGACCTTGAGATGGGGTGACCGTTCCACCTCCGAAAGTACCAATTGTCTCATCCCTTCTGCCGGTGATGACTCCTGGCCTTAATTGGCCTGGTCATGCCTCTGGTGCTGTTACTTTAAAGAAATTAGAGTGATCAAAGATGGCCTAAGCTCTTGATACATTAGCATGGGATAACATCATAGTATTCTGATCCTATTGTGTTGGCTTTAGGATCGGATTAATGATTAACATGGACAGTTGGGGGCAATCGTATTTCATACTCTGACGTGAAATTATTAGATTTATTAAAGATGAACAATTGTGAAAGTATTTGCCAAGGATGTTTTCATTAATTAAGAACAAAAGTTGGGGGCTCAAAGGCGATCAGATACCATCGTAGTCTTAACCATAAAAGTTGCCAACCAGGGATCGGCGGATGTTACTTTTAGGATGCCGCTAGCACCTTATGAGAAATCAAAGTTTTTTGGTTTCGAGGAGAGTATGGTCACAAGGCTGAAAATTAAAGGAATTGATGGAAGGTCACCACCAGGAGTGGAGCCTATGGCTTAATTTGACTCAACACGGGAAAACTTACTAAGTCGGAACAGAGTAAGGATTAATAGATTAAGAGCTCTTTCTTGATTCTATGGGTGGTGGTGCAAGGCCGTTCTTTGTTGGTGGAGCGATTTGTTTGTTTAATTTCGTTAACGAATAAGACCTCAGCCTGCTAACTAGCTATGTGGAGCTAACCCTCCATAGCAAGCTTCTTAGAGGGACTATGGCCCTCCAGGCGACGGAAGTTTGAAGCAATAACAGGTCTATGATGCCCTTACGTGTTATGGGCCACACATGTGCTACACTATTGTATTCAATGAGTCTATAGCCTTGTCCGACAGCGGTTGATAAGCCTGGGTAACCTCTGAAATTTCATAATGATGGAGATAGATCATTGCAATCATTTGTCTTCAACGAGGAATTCCTAGTAAGCGCGAGTCATCAGCTCATGTTGACTATGTCTCTTCCCTTTGTACACACTGCTCGTCACTCCTACTGATTGAATGGTTAGCTAAAGTGTTCAAATCTCAGTGACATGGGAAGTTTCCTGCCAGCGACATCGCAAGAAGTCGACAGAACCTTTTCATCTATAGAAAGGAGAATTCGTAACAAGGTTTCCATAGGTGAACCTACGGAAAGATCATTGTCAAAAATTGATAAGCAGAGCGACCCATGGATATGTTGAAATAAATCATCCGGGGTGTGCTCCCTAATGTGGTGCGGCACCCTTAACTACTTATCGAGCTCCCACCTTATAGTCTACTATAGGAGTGAGAATGGGTGTGCCAGGTTAGGCTTGGTACAAGAATAAACCCCGGAGCAGATCGCGCCAAGGAATAGTAACATGGCATGTGTTGACTTGCTGCTGGAAGCCTGGTTAGTGAGGTGGCGACCTGTTGTATCTGAATGACTCTCGACAACGGATTTCTTTGCTCTCGCATTGTTGAAGAACATAGCAAAATATGATACTTGGTGTGAATTGCAAAATCCCGTGAACCATTAAGTCTTTGAACAAAAGTTGCTCCTGAAGCCTCTAGGCTGAGGGCACGTCTGCCTAGGTATCTCACATAGCATCACCCCCAGCCAAGCCATTATGTCTCTGCATGATAGTTTGGGGCGGAGAGTGGCCTCCCGTGTGTTGTTATACGGTTTGGCAAAAATTATAGCTCAGCGACTGTGCCATGATGTTCGGTGGTCAACAAGGCGAAGGCCAAGGTTGCATCGCGTCGCGCTCAGCACGTCATCCGTGAAGCTCGCATGACCCTGCTGCATCATCCGTATAGCACAAATGTAGTGATCCCAGGTTAGGAATGGCTACCCACTGAGTTTATGTATATAAATAAGCAAACGAAAAGAAACTTACAAGGATCCCCTAGTAACGGTGAGTGAATCGAGAAGTGCCCAACTTTAGAATCGGGTGGCTTTGTCGTTTGATTTGTAGTCCACAAAAGTGTCCTCCACGACGAACTAGGCCCAAGTCACTTGGAAAAGGGTGCCAGAGAGGGTGAGAGCCCCGTCATGCAACATCCCTAGGCACCCGCATGGAGATATTATCCGCTTTGGCAGCCACACAGGCTCCGCACGGTTTTGCTCTTGGCAGACTGCCTCCACCGCCCCCAAAATGCATCTCCATGGGAAGGGTATCAATTCCTCTATAAGAGCACACTTTGTGCCCCCTTCCAATCCAATGTGGGACATCATAGTCCACCCCCTCAAAGAGGCCCAGCGTCCTCGCTGGCACACCGGACTCGGGTCCCGGCTCTGATACAACTTGTAATGTCCCCAGGCACCTGTATGGAGATATTACCGCTTTGGCAGCCACACAGTCTCCCACGATTTTGCACTTTGTAGACAGCCTCCACCACCCCCAAAATGCATCTCCATGGGAAGGGTATCCACGCCTCTATAAGAGCACACTTTGCGCCCCCTTCCAATCCGATGTGTGACATCACAGTCCACCTCCCTGAAAGAGGCCCAGCATCCTCGCTGGCACACCAAACTCGGATCCCAGCTCTGATACCAATTATAACGTCCCCAGGCACCCGCATGGAGATATTGTTTGCTTTGGCAGCCACACAGGCCCCGCACTATTTTGCTCTTGGCAGACGGCCTCCACCGCCCCCAAAAAGTGTCTCCATGGGAAGGGTATCCACGCCTCTTTAAGAGTGTGCTTCGTGCCCCCTTACAATCCAATGTGGGACATCACATGTCATGCCAAGACCCTATCTCACCACATGGACTGTCGGGGAGTCGGGTTGTTTGGTAAATTCTGTCCAAGGCTAAATAATGGCGAGAGACCGATAGTGAACAACTACTATGAGAGAAAGATGAAAAGGACTTTGAAAAGAGAGTCAATGAGTGCTTGAAATTGTTGGGAGGGAAGTGAATGGGGGTTAGCGATGCGTCCCTGTTGGATGCGAAATGGTCACATGCTGGCCGATCGATTTGCTCGGGGCATGGACCAATGCGGATTGAGGGGGCAGCTAAAACCAGAGTCGTAGAAGAGCTTGGGAGCATCGTCCTAGCGATTGTTGAAGGAAGCGTGTACCGTCACGGCGTGCTTGACACCTGCACGCTCTGGGCATCGGCCTACGGGTCCCCCATTTGGCTAGTCTTGAAACATGGACCAAGGAGTCTGACATGTGTGTGAGTCAATGAGTGAGTAAGCATGTACGCTGCAAGGAAGTTGACTTGCAGGATCCCCTTGTGGGCTGCACCATTGACCGACCTTGATCTTCTGAGAAGGGTTCGAGTGGGAGCATACTTGTTAGGACCCGAAAGATGGTGAACTATGCCTGAGTGGGGCGAAGCCAAAGGAAACTCTGGTGGAGGCCCGAAGTGATACTGAGTGCAAATTGTTCACCTGACTTGGGTATAGGTGCGAAAGAGTAATTGAACTGTCTAGTAGCTGGTTCCCTCTGAAGTTTCCCACATAATATTTTTTTTGTTAAGTAATTAATTGTATTAAAATTTAAAATAAATTGAGATGTACA
This sequence comes from Nepenthes alata, assembly GCA_028571085.2. NCBI lineage: Eukaryota > Viridiplantae > Streptophyta > Magnoliopsida > Caryophyllales > Nepenthaceae > Nepenthes > Nepenthes alata. Next base: position 3,755 of record JAOVVI020007704.1, read on the forward strand.
AGCAACTATGTTCTTTACCAAGCGTTTTGCCAGCTTGGTAAAAGAAATATAAAAACAGGGAGTCCCCTAAACAAATAAAAAATTCAATAAGAGCAAAATTACAATATCAAAGACGACACTCCGTCAAAATCACTTCGGGAGCAACAGTGCATTCCAGCCACCAGAAAAAAAACTTCGGATCCTACAATATCACTCAGTCCAGTCATCCAAATTCACTACCTACAAAGCCACTCCGTCCAAAGCCCACCGTCCGAAGCACTCCGGATAATAGAGTAAAAGAACTCCGGCTTCCAGTTAAAGCCACACACTCCGTCCAAAGCCATACCATCCACCGTAATTCCGGACCTGTCACTCCGTCCAAAGTCACTCCATCCCAAGTCACTCCTTCCAAAGCAACTCCGTCCAAAGACGCTCCGCCCTTGGAGTCACTCCGTCCTTGGAGTTACATCGGCACAAGGGAAAGCACTACATTCCGTCCAAAGAGAGGAAAGCCACTCTGTCCAAAGTGGAGAGAAAATACTCCGTCCGAGAAGACAACATTTTGCATAACCCAAAATTTAATAATAATTGTTTTTTGAAACGGCCCACCAACAACGGGCACGAAGGCCACTCCGGCATAAAAACAAACAACTGGTACTTTACGATTCTCTTCCACTTATAAAAATTTTATTCTCAAAGTTTCCCACAGAATAGCTGGAGCTAGAATGTGAGTTCTATCAGATAAAGCCAATGATTAGAGGTATCGGGGGTGAAAATCCCTTGACCTATTCTAATACTTCAAATAAGTAGGACGACAAAGTCGCTTCATTGAGCCGTGACACAGAATCGAGAGCTCCAAGTCAGCCAATTTTGGAAAGTAGAACTGGCGATGCAGGATTAATCGGAACTCGGGTTATGGTGCCGGACTGTACACTAAACTAGATCTCACACAGGGTGTTGGTCGATTAAGACAGTAGAACAGTGGTTGCGGAAGTGAAAATCCTCTGTGGAGTGTGTAACAACTCACCTGCCGAATCAACTAGCCTCGAAAATGGATGGCGCTTACGTGCACGACCTACACCCAGCCGTCGGGGTGACTGCCACGCTCCGATGAGTTAGAGGGCATGGCGGTCACCACAAAACCTATGGCGTGAGCTAGGGCGGAGCGGCCGTCAGTGCAGATCTTGGTGGTAGTACCAAATATTCAAATGTGAACTTTGAAGGCCGAAGAGGGGAAATGTTCCATGAGAACGACACTTGCACAAGGGTTAGTTGATCCTAAGAGACAGGGGAAACCTATATGATAGCGCGCCAGTGTGAGCTTCAAAAGGAAATAGTGTTAAGATTCCTAAACCGGGACGCAGCAGTTGATGGCAATGTTAGGGAGTCCAGTGACGTTAGTGGTGGCCACGGGAAGAGTTATCTTTTCTATTTAATAGCTTGCCCACCATCTAAGAAGCTCAGCTGGATGTAGGGTTCAGCGGATGGAGGTGCATAACATGTCGCGTGGTGTCCGATGCGCCAAAGGTGGCCCTTAAAAACCCGGAGGACCAAATCTCGACCCCATCCGGTCATACTCATAACTGCATCTGGTCTCCAAGGTGAACAACCTCTAGTCGATGGAACAATGTAGGCAAGGGAAGTTGGTAAAATGGATCTGAAACTTCAGGGAAAGGATTGGTTCCATGGGCTGGGCACGGGTGTCCGAGTCCCAAACCCATCGATTGTCAGCGGACTGCTCGAGCTACCTTCATGGAAAGAGCAGGTTGCCGCATGCTGGCCGCGAGATGGACTGGGAAGGGCTCCCTCGGGGTCTTTCCCAGGGCATCGAACAACCATCTCAAAACTGGCACGGAAAAGGGGAATCTGACTATTTAATTAAAATTTAGCATTGTGATGGTCTCTGAGATGCTAACATAATATGATTTCTTCCTAGTGCTCTGAATGTCAAATTGAAGAACTTCAACCAAGTGTGGGAAAACAGCAGGAGTAAGTTTGACTCTCTTAAGGTAGCCAAATGCCTCGTCATCTAATTAGTGATGCACATGAAAGGATTAATGAGATTCCCACTGTCCCTGTCTAATATCTAGTGAAACCACAGCCAAGGGAATGGGCTTGGAAACATTAGTAGGGAAACAACATGCTGTTGAGCTTGACTCTAGTCCAACATTGTGAAATGACTTGAGAGGAGTAGGATAAGTGGGAGCCCTTGGGCAAAAGTGAATTACCATAACTTTTTATTTTTCTTACTCCGCGAGTCAAAGGGAGGGCATGGCCCGTCTTTTTGGATCCAAGACTCACCTTGCAAGCCAATTTGATTTGAGGGCATTGTCCGGTGGGGAGTTTGGCTGAGGCGGCACATCTATTAAAAGATAACGCAGGTGTCCTAAGATAAGCCCAACGAGAACAGAAATCTCATGTGGAACATGTGGGTAAAAACTCGTTTGATTCCGATTTTAAGTACGAATATGAACCGTGAAAGGGTGGCCTAACTATCATTTAGACCTTTGGAATTTGAAGCTAGAGCTGTCAAAAAAGTTACAACAGTGATAATTGGCTTGTGGCAGCCAAGTGTTCATAGCGACGTTGCTTTTTGATCATTCAATGTCAGCTCTTCCTATCATTGTGAAGTAGAATTCACCAAGTATTGGATTGTTCACCCACCAATAGGGAACTTGAGCTAGGTTTAGACCGTCATGAGACAGGTTAGTTTTACTCTACTAATGACAGTGTAGTGATGGTAATTCAACCCAGTACGAGAGGAACCTTTGATTCGTGTTATTGGTCTTTAAGCTTGGTTGAAAAGCCAATGGCATGAAGCTATCATGCACTGGATTATGACTAAACGCCTCTAAGTCAGAATCTGCATCAAAATCGACGCATGCGCTTGCCGCTTGTTTCCTGACCCATTTTAGGGGCCTAGCACCAAAGGGCACGTGGCGTTAGCCAAGCTCCCGTGGTAAATGCACCGCGTGGGCTACCTAGAAGTATAATTTTCATTGAGCAGTGGGTTGAATCCTTTGCTGATGGTTTAAATATGCGACAGGGTATTGTATGTGATAGAGTTGACTTACTACCACAATCCACTGAGATTTCGCCCTATGTCACTCCGATTCATCCCTCACCCCTAAACCGAGCAGCGATGCAAAAAAAATGAAGGCTCAAGAATAGATAGTTACCGCCGTAGCTATCCACCCTTCTCTACGTTAACCCCGGGATGCTCCTGCAAAAACCACTAACTTTTCAAGGTAGGATAACGAAACAAAACTTAACGGAGCACCATCAGCCACATCCCCAACTTTTCAAGGCATGTCCCTACTGCGCGACAAAAATAATTCAATTCAACCATGTCACACAACTTCCATGATAGTGTTGTGTGCCTCGTAGTACATGTATCTTGATCTTATCACACCCTGCAGCGCGCCCCATCGATGCCCAATGTCACGCCCCTATCGTGACCCACTGAAGCCATTTTCGTGGCCAGCATTGCCTATCTCGCTTGTCATGCCCCAACAACTCCTTTTTCATTCCCAACAGTACTTGTGTCACGCCGGTGTCATACCCTAGGAATGCCCTTGTTGCATCAGTGTCATGCCTAGTAGCTCCCTTGTCATACTGTGCTGCTACCTTGTTGCTCCAAGCTGGGCCTACGTTGCTTATCGTGCTCTAGTAGCTCTCGTGTCATGCTCAACATCTCCGATGCATCGCCCAGTAACACAGCTTTTGAGCCTACGTTACTTGTCGTGCTTCAGCAACTCCCTTATTGTCGCCTGTAGTACTGGTGTGGTGCCCTAGAAATGCCCTTGTGGCATCGGTGTCATGCCCAATAGCTCCCTTTTCTCGTGCCAGCAGCACGGGTGTCTCACCCATGCTGGTCCCTTGTCACTCCCAGTAGTGCCCATGTCGCTTGTCATGCTCCAGCGGCTCCTTTGTCATGCCTAGCAGTGGTAGTGTCACGTCAGTGTTGCGTCCAACATCTTCCTTGTCACGCCAAAAAGTGCTGGTGTTGCACTGGTGTCACACCCCAGGAATGCCCTTGTTGCACCGGTGTCGCACCCAGCAGCTCCCATGTCGCGCCCAACAGTGCTAATGTCATGCCTGTGTCAGTCCCTTGTTGCTCCTAGTTGTGCCTGTTTCGCTTGTGGTGCTCCAACATCTTCTTTGTTGTGCCCAGTAGTGCTCATAGGAATCCCTTGTCTTGCCGATGTCTTTTTTTTTTATAAGTAATTAAATTAAATTGAACAAATGAAAGATTACAAAAATACTATATTCTAACCCCCAGTGTTATGCCAACTCGAAGTTAGAACATAGAAAACTTGGCCATTCCCCAAGAGCCATGTTACAAAATATGAAATTAAAATATAACCCAACGGAGCCAACTTCTATTTAAAGCAAAAACCACAACCAATAATGATTGGTAAAAACCCCCGAGCTTCAGCAGCAATGGAGAAAAACAATCAGGATGCCAGTCAAAACGGCAGGGGCAGCTTCAGAACAGTGCCCAGAACACAGCATCACTACTACCCTGTGCAAAAATTCTTGCTTCAAGTGTATCAACCATACACAGCAAAAAGGCCAGCATCCCGAGTTCAGGAGCAACTTTCCATCATGGGCCAGCAGGCGAAGCAACTCTCCCAGCAGGACAGCTGGGACAAAAAGGATCAAACACCACAGGGGGCACCGCAGCAGGACAGCAGATCAAGAACCATTCCCCAACCGCATCTGCCTGCATCTACCAATTGCTGTGAGGAAACCAGCAGCAGCACCTCCAGAGCCGGATTCAGCAAGGCCAGCAGGGCAGAAAAAAATTCCAGCATCAGGCAGTGCATGGACGGCAGGGGTAGAAAAGAACCGATCACCCCAGGGAAGCCGCAGCAAGCCAGCAACTCCAGCATCTCCATCACCAGAGCTCTGCAAATCAACCACCGGCAGCGAGTCCAGCAATTTATGGCCGGCAGCAAACCAGCATCAACAGAGACCAACAGAGACCACCGGCTTCAGCAGCTTCAGCAGAAGATGCAACATCCAAGTAATCAGCACATCAGAATATCCAAGTGCAGAAGCAATAACCACAGCAGTTAGCCCGAATATATCATCCAGCATAAGCACCATGTCTTCAGCATTATCTGACAGCCAGCAGAGGCCTCAGTAAGTTTACACTATCAACAATTGTTAAACAGCATGGCAGCTCCCACCACCACAGCATAGTCCACTCAGCAGCCATCCGAAAACTGAATCAACCAATCAGAGATGGGACAGATCGTACTCATCTGCCCTCAAATCAGGCAATACTGCTGCACAAGAGGCCTGGCAATTCTGCACCAGCAAAGACCCTGGCAGCAGAAATCACCAAACCAGCAAATCCAAGGTTTAACCATAGTTCAGGACCTGAGAAAGACAGAGCCTATGCAGCATAAGGATAACCGCGCAGTTTCGCCCAACCATCAGTACCAACCCCATGTACACTGCCATAACACACCGCACACAGAGCTATCCACCAAACCAGCAAGATCCAAAATGTAGAAGCGGCAATGATCTCCAGCAGAAGAAGATCATCAGCCAAGAGTCCAACATCCAGCAGCAGCAGATTCTACAAACCAACCAACAACCACAAGGCAGCAGAACAGCCAACACCAACTGGCTGGAACAGCAAAAGATACCAGATCCAAACGCAGAAGGGCAGCAACACCAACTGGCTCAATAACAACAAATGGCCACAACAGCCAAATCTGCATCAAACATAGGAGCGAAGTAGCAGCCCCAGAAGCCCAATGCAGATGCTGAAACCGCATCCCAGCCAATCTAGCAGAAAAGACCTACTCCAAACCAGAAAAAGGCACCAGTCTGGAGTAGAAGGAAGGAGACAGCAGCACAGAGGGAGCCAATTGGGCGTCCAGCAAAAGTGCTTTACAACCCAGCAAAGGAAACGGCAGAACAAATCAAGTCCAAACGCCACCAAACAACAGCTGCAGATGGCTCATCTGCAGCTCACCGGGAGGACAAAGCTGTACAATACTCAGCAAAGGAGGGAGCAGAGGGGGGAGAGGAAACGAAGGGGAGGAGATTTGAAGGAGAGGGGGGACAAGAAGGGCGAGAGGGGAGCGAAAGGGGGCTCAGCTAAAGGGCGAGGGAAGAGGGGGGAGGGGATTTTTGGGAGGGGAGCAGGAGAGGGAGCGATTTACCGGCTCCATGGGCACCGGCGAGGAGAAGGAGAGGCGGGATAGAGCAAAGGGAGACAGAGTCAAAAATGGGGAAGAGAGAAGGCGGACCTTCTCTCTCAAGAGAACCATCAACCACTTCATCAGCAGGCAAACCATTCAAGGCAAGAAGGGGCATTGATGGAGTGCAGCCGTCAGAAGGAGGGGAGGAAGTGGGGTTACGAACCATCAATCTCCGAAAAACAGACGAGGCAGGCAAGGATTTCGACGCCTCGAAGACAGTCAAAGCTGCCAGCGAAGAAAGAGAGGGCTTCGAATGCGGGTTGGAAGCTGGGGAGAACCTGGAAACGCCCCCAGGAGGCCGGCCATTGTCGGCTTTGACGAGGAGACCGGCAATGAAACGGGATTCTAGAGAGAAGGCAGAGAATTGCATGTAACAAGGTCTTGTTACACGCAAGCAGCCCTAGTGTCATGCCGATGTCATGCCTAGAAGCTCCCTTGTTGCGCCAAGCAGCCCTAGTGTCATGCCTGTGCCAGTCCCTTATCACTCCTAGCAGCGCCTGAGTTGCTTATCCTGCTCCATCAGCTCCCTTGTCATGCCCAACAGTGTTGGTGTCACACCAGAGTCGTGGCCAACAGCACTGATTTCACACCCGTCCGGTGCCTTGTCGCTTGTCATGCTCCAACTGCTCCATTGCCGCACCAAAGAGTGCTGGTTTCACGGCCGTGTCTCGTCCTAGGAACGCCCTTGTCGTGCCAATGTTGCACCAACTAGCTCCCTTTTCGTGCCTGTGCTGGTCCCTTGTCGCACCCAGTGGCACCCACATCACTTGTCGAGACCCGCAGTGCTTCTAGGAGCGCCCTTGTCGTGCTAGTGTCACTCCCAGTAGCTCGCTTGTCGCTCCCAGCAGCACCTGTGTCACCCTTTTTGTGCTCTAGCATCTCCCTCATCGTGCTCAGCAGTGCTTGTGTCACGCCCTAGCAACTTCGTTGTCATGCCCAGTAGTGCCTAGGTTACTCCCCAGGAATTCCCTTGTTGCGCCTAGCTTCTCCCCAGCGCACCCCAACAGTGCCCTTGTCATACCCACCGCATCCCTACGGTGCTCGTGTCATCCCCAACATTGCCTAGGTCGATCCAGCACCACCCATGTTGCGACTTTGTGGCACCAAGCAGCTTCCTTGTCGCACCCTGTGACTCCCGTGTCACACCCAAGCAGTTCCCTCATTCCCAAAGGCGCGCTCAAGCAGTTCCATTATTGTGCCCAGCAGTGCCCTTGTCATGGCCCTTGTCACCCCCGTGTCATGCCCGGTGTGCCTGGGTCGCTCTTTAGGACTTCCCGTGTTGTGCCCATCAGCTCCCCATAATGCCCGATTGATGCCCTTATCGATCCCTATGTGCCCCAGCTGATCTCTTGTCACCAAGCAGCTACCTTATTGTGCCCGTGCTGCTCCCTTGTCGCACCATAGCAGTGCCCTTGTCGTGCTTAGCAGTGTCAGTGTTGCACTCGTGCTGCACCCATGATGGTCCCTTGTCTCAACCAGCATCACCCGTGTCACTTGTCACGTCCAACATGCCCCAGCGGCTCCTTTGTTGTGCCCCATTAGTACCCTTGTTGTGCCCAACAATGTTAATGTCATGCTCATGCGGCTCACTTGTCGTGGCCTAGCAGCACCCTTGTCGAGCCCAAGCAACAACCTTGTCTCGCCCCGTCAGTGCCCTTGTTGTGCCCAACAATGTCGTTATCATGCCCGTGCCGCTCCCTTGTCATGGCCAAGCAGTGCCCTTGTCATGCCCCAGCAATTACCTTGTTGTGTCGGGCAGCGCTTGGGTCGCTCCCCAACTCAACCAATGTCGCACCCAGCAGCACTTATGTCGCTCACCCGTATAACCAGTGTCGTGCCCAACACCTCCCATGTCACACCCAGCACATCCTAGCAGCACCTAGTACTAACTGGGTTGTTTCCTAGCACCACCAGTTTCATGCTCAGCAGCTCCCTAGCATGCCCCATCACCTCTCATGTCACGCCCAATGGTGCGCAGTAGCCCCTGGGTTGCTCCCCTGCTCAACCCAGCACTCCCTTGCACGTCCCAGAAATGTCCAGCAGCTCCCTGTGGTGCCCATGTCACGCCCAGCAGTGCTAGAGTCATTCTAGGTTTGTTCCCCGGCACCGCCCATGTGATGCCCTTGTCATGCCTAGCACACTCCCAAAGTGCCCTTGTCACGCCCGAAGGATGTTCCCAACGACATGGCATGTTTTCAATGATTCTTGCTCGTGCCTGGATTTTACACCCTATCAGCACGGCCCGAATTTATGGGATATCGTGTGGCCTCATTATGACATGTCTCGCCAATGCACATAGTCTTGGGGTAAATATCTTCAGCAAATGCCTTGCTCATTTTTTGTTGATATCATCTCAATAATCTTTCCCTCAGCTCTCGGTGCATGCTTTGAATAGAAAAACACTATTTTTTGTGGTGAATACAGATTTTTACACATTTTTTGCCCTCAATAATTGGACTTATGACCAATTTCTGAACTCAAATCATGACGCCAACACATCTGAATTTTCTCCACAATCGATGCTAATTTTTTTTTAAAAAAGCTCATCATTTGGACAAGCCTTGACGAAGTTATTACTTTTAAAAGTTGCATGATATTTGAGAAATTATTAAAATATTCACCCATTGTTTAAAAAATCCAATACTTGGTTTTAAGCTACTCCTAATTTTTTTCTTTCTAACAAAAAAATCTTTTTTTTGGGTAAGTAACACTAACAAAAAAATCACATGAAAACATTACCGTCAACTACAAAAAATCCCATTGTGAAATTTGGGGAGGCCTAATGTTCTCTCCTAACAATGACGAAAATACCAAGAAACCTCCATACGGGGGAGCTACCTTGCTGCTGGGGTGTGTTGACGCTGCCACCCACACATGTCACCAAGGCATGCTGTGCGTGGTGCTACGTGTTCCATGTTGCTCATATGTGTTCCGTAATGCCGTGATTTCATGGCCCGGGTCTCCATGAGCTCGTTGTATACCGCTTGTATGCTCGGTTTGTCCCATCTATCGTTGCTTCACTGAAGATTCATGTTGTCATGCCATGCATCGTCCTATTGTCCCGTGTTGTTCCTACATGTTTTGCCATGCCATGATTTTGTGGCCTGGGTTTGCATCTGGTGAATATTAGTTGTGTGCTCAGGTTGTCTCAACTATCGGTGTGTTGTCTCATGTGCACGTTGGCATGCCTTGCATGGTGCTACGTGTGCCGTGTTGTTCATATGTGGTTTGTGATGCCATGATTTCACGTTCTGGGCTTTGATGCGTTTGGTGTGTGTTAACTCGGGTTATCCCATCTATTAATGTTTTGTTACAGGTGCAAGCCAGCATGCCAAGCATGATGCGGCGTTTGCCGTGTTGTTCATATGTGTTTTGCCACTCCTTGATTTCACGGCATGGGTTTTTATGCATTCAGTGCGTGTCTGCTATATGCTTGGGTTGTCCCATCTGTTGGTGTTTCACTACAGGTGCAAGTTGGCATGGCATGCATGGTGCTATGTGTGTCGTGTTGTTCATACGTGCTTCGCCTTGCAATGATTTCACAGAATGGGTTCCATGCATTTGGTGTGTATTGATCATACGCTTGGGTTGTTCCATCTCTGGTTTTTACATCAAGTAATGCTCATAAGGGAACTTGGCAAGTTGATTTCGTCGATGTTATAATTCGCTTGTGGATCAACTGCTGGGGCTCGAATGAGCATACGTGGTAGCGTGTGAGAAGTGGCGGGCTTGTTTGGGTGGTTAGTATAACGGAACGGGTCCTTATCCTTTAAAGATCCTCTATTAATAATATATAAAACTAATGTCATAAAATTTTAAACAATTCAATGCATACACAGGATCACATCAACTACTATAAAACCTCAACTACTACATTAAGTCAAATGAGAGATGCCATCTAGGTACCTAAAAATTAATTTGGACGCAGTGACTGTTACCACGTTGGACGGAGTAAATTTGCTTGTGCTCCGGAGTGCATGTGGTCCCTTTTTCTGGATTCATCTCTTTGGACGGAGTGTTTCCGGAGTGAGTTTGTATTTTTCTGGATTGCTCCTTGTCTCCTAGGATGGAATGGCTTGGCAGCATGATCCGGAGTCTTTTTTAAAAAAAAAAAAAAATCTTCCGGAGTGAACTTTTTCCGAAGTACTTTCTTTGTCTCTTTGGACGGAGTATTGTTCTCTCATTTGGACGGAGTGAATTTATATCCCTCGACGGTGTGATCTTGGACGTAGTGATCTTGATTGTATTTCCAGTGTGCAGGTGTTTCCTTTATCTGGACTACTCTCTTGTCTCCTTGGACGGAGTGACTTAGGCGGAGTGATATTTTGCTCTTTGGACGGAATCCCTGAACGTCGAGCTCCTGGGGTGCATCAGTCATTATCCGGAGTACATTTTTGTCTTCTAGAACGGAGTACTTTGGCTTGGCAACAAGGTCCGGAGTTCTCTTTATTCATCCGAATAAAGAGTGTGAGGTCACGGGATTGTTTACCTCAATTTGGATGGAGTGGATTTGTTAGTGCTCCCGGAGTGATCCCTTTGCTCGTGATTCCGGAGTGCATGTGGTTCCTTTTTTATCCGTGGTGCTTTATTGTCTCCTTGGACAGTGTGGTTTGGGCGGAGTGTTATCATCTATATGGACGGTGGGCCTTATCGTGCTCCCGGAGTGCATTAAGTTATCTGTATCTGCGGTGCTCTCTTGATTCCTAGGATGGATTGAGTTTACCGTAACAGTA
>JAOVVI020007705.1:4251-14686 GCA_028571085.2 Nepenthes alata
GCCGATATTTATTGTATCGGCCAATATTTTTATTCACGACTACTACATATCAACCAAAATTATATGTGGTGGCCAATATTTTATTCTATTCTTTCAACCCCTCAGTCTGGCATTTATCTATGGCTATCTATTTTTTTAATATGATTTTGAAGAAAGATATTCAAACTTGCTATAATTATCATGGTACAAAAATTATGTCATACTAGTAAACTTTGGGAAAGAGTAATTTACCAAACTAAGATGAGACATGTTAGGTAATCAATATAGCTTTATACTAGAAGCACACAACCACTTAAGCCAAACATCTGTTAAGACTTGAGAAGGTTAATAGAGAAATTCAAGGAAAAAAGAAGAATTTATACTTGGTTTCATAGATATAAATAAGCCTATAATATGGTGCCTTGAGAAGTCTATGGTAACTGCTAGGAAAAAAAAAGAGCTAGAAGAAAATATATTTTTTATTTAGGATACATATGAGGGGGTAATAGCTGGAGTTAAAACTATAAAGAAGAAATATCAAGAATTTACGTATTATGATTAAAGCACATCAAAAGTCAAATTTGAGCTCTTACTCCTTACCTATGTCTTAGTATTAGATAAACTCACAAGACATATTCAATATGAGGTTCCTCGGTGTAAGATGTCTGCAGATGACATTCCTTTTTCTTCAATTTGAAATTTTTTTTTTAATTTGAAATTTTTTTTTACCGTAACATGATATCAAACTAATCTGTCTTAATTCCAAGAGAAGATTTTTATCTACCTACAGGAATGATACCCATGATAAAGCCAATCCAATTCGAAGGTCCCTCGACCGTAAACCAGTGGCTGCATTTTTAATAAGACAGGAAAAAAAGTTATAATCACTATGAACATAATTAATTTCATAAAAATCACAGAATAGAAGAATTAAGCCTGATATGCATGAACCGATGGAAAAGTGGAAATGGAAAACCATAGAAGTAAAGTTTAAATGGCATATGAACAGCATATACTTGAAATAATTTAAAGCAATCTAGCAAAAAAAGAAAAAAGGAAAAACAGAAGCACAAGTTATTATCAGGGGAAATTAAACACATTTCCCTTCTTTATTTCCAAAAAGATATTTCACTCACAAATACTCCTCCATCAAAAACAATCACCTCACTTCAAAATTAAAATGGATAGATAAGAGTCAGAGTAAATTGTCACAGTATTTCTTGGTGACTGGAGGCCATTTAAGTGGGCAATCTTGGGTACCTACCAACTTACTCAAAGCTACAACATCATCCCTATGCCTAGTACTCTATTTTGGCATTTTAGAGATAGAAACCCCATTTAGAAAATAAACTTATAAAGTAAGGATATCTTCACATAATTGCTTTGTCAAAAGAAAAACATTACCAGTACTAATAACAGAGGCAAATGGAAAATCACCAATAATCTCAATAATCAGACAATCAAACTACTAAGGAAACATGGAGATTAGAGGTCTTTATAATCCAACAAGACAAAATCCCACACTTTTTAAAATAAGATAATGCCATAACAAGAAAGAGAATTAGGAAGAGAGGTAAAATTAAAGGAAAAGAGGTAGAACAGACAAACAGGGGGCAGAGAACCAGACAGGGGATGAAATCACTAGGGGATCAAATAATCAAACAACTGAAGAAATATAAATATTAGAGTTCCCTAAAATTAACAAGGCAACCCAACACATTCTAAGATAAAGACAATATTGCCCCCAAACATAATATAAAACTACAAAATATAATACTATAATATTCTTGTGGAAAACCAAATACTAAAGCATACATATGCATAGCTTTGGACTTCTATAGTCATTTCTCCATCATTTTTATTAATAATGCATCTATAAACATGTAAGTCAACCTTCTCTTCAATATGCACCATGCAAAAGCTCAGGTCAGAGAATACCTTTTACAAAGGTAAATACTAAATGCCTCTGCAAGAAGCCTTCCAGTTTCTTTTCAGGTGTGGACGGGCCTTTAGCTCTTGGTTGGACCTAGAAAGAATGGGAAACTCTGAGAACTGGCCAAAGTAAGGAAAGGAACAGATGAAGGCATATTGCAATTTGGGACTGCAAGGAATACTACTTGTGACTCAGGGTTCATTCCAAGAGCAAGCAATGCACCCAATGCTTCAGCAAAAGCATCCCGAACAGATGAAACAGGATCATCAAGGACCTAGAGGATTGCAATCTCAATTTGTATCGTAAATAAAAACACAAGCATATTAGAATATATAGAATTTAAGAAGGTGCAGAAACAATATTGAGAGACAGCAAAATCACAAACACTTGCCTTAACGCAAGAAGATGCTGAGTTCTCAAGCTCCGCAACACCTAAACCTGGTCCTCCAACATTAGCAAATGCCTTCAAACATCTAGCAGCAGATATCCTAACAATAAATGATTTATCACCAACACCAAGTCGCAGGATGAGACGAAAAGCCTCCATATAAGCTACAGAAACAGCTGCACCACCAGAACCTTCCAAAGCATTCTGAAGCATATTTAGAGCCTCTTTTCGCACATATTCCTGCATATGCATATTGTTAGGCACATATGTGAAGCTGCAAATAGTAGATGGAAAATAATAGCAGTCCAGAAAGCCATTGAGTTCTCTACGGATTCTTCTTCTTTATGCTCCAATTCTTACATGAAATTCAGTCCATAAACATTAGAAAAAAATTGTTGACATCATTTCAGCTGTCTTACCGCCAAGAATTTTATAGAGCAGAAATACGAGTCCCTAAGGGATTGCAATGTATTAAATATACCTTTATTTCCAAGCTAATGGAGGATGGACAATAAACCTTGCCCATTCGCTAGGGGGAAAGAGAGGTAACCAATGTCATGATACAGCATATAGAAGGACCAGCCAGTAATGCAGCTGCTCTAGGTGGCCTTCAAGTGATTAACAAGACAGCTAGTAGAGTTGTTAGCTAAAAAGAATTAGCTGTAGTAGAGGTAATTGTTAGTGCAATCCAATCTTGTATTCTTAAAGTTTGATTTGTATTCTTGTGCTGTATTCCTATAGTTTACAACAACATGAATAAAGAGCAGGGTCTATAGATAACCTATCACAATAACAGATGGACATAATGATAATACACTTAGATTTATTGGATTTGTTGCTAAAATATTTCTATTAAACCCGAAACTCCCAGCAGATGGTCAATAACCCAAGGAAATGAAAGAATCAGTATTAACCAAATATTGAATTTATTGCTATGGAGCTTGCAAAGGAATTGTGGATATCGTTGTATGAACATCAAATGCTAAATATCTCACAAGTAGACTTGTTGAAGCATTGCATCCTTTCTCTTTTGTGGTTTACTTAAAGCATTCATGATTACTCCTTCCCTCCATTGTTGTGTACGGTGAGGGATTTTCATTACCTTCATCTATTATCATGGCAAGTTATTTATAGACCCTGCTCTCTATTCAAATAGTTAACTACAAGAATATAGTACAAGAATACAAATCAAGCTTTAAGAATACAAGATTGGAAAGTACTAACAACTACCTCTACTACAACTAATTTTGTTTAGCTAACAACTCTATTGGATGTCATGTTAATCGATTAAAGGTCACGTAGAACAGCTAGTTTACTGGACAATTCTTCTGTATGCTGTATCATGACAATTCTAAGCTAACTCATTAGCCTCATGAGACTTGAATCTTACACGGCTTCTAAGTGATAAAAGAAAGAAAAACACACACACGCACACACACATATATATACATATACATATGTGTATGTGTTCTTCTTTCTTTTATCACTTAGAAGCCGTGCAAGATGCAAATCTCATGCAAGGTTTCAAATGAGAAAAAGTAGAGAATCCTAAATCCTATTTTCGACTCTAACTTTGATAAATTTGGGAATCTAGAAATTCATTTTGGACAATTGAACCTTCTCAAATTGGTTTGGTCCGATTCAAGTGTCCATTCAGTCAATACATATATACATATATGCATATACACATGTAACAAGTTCCATAAAAATTAAAAATGGAAAACAGAGAGAATCTCAAAAAAAAGATGGAAATTTGACCCAACGCATAGTGTAATTTAACAATTCCAACCAATTGCTGCAGGACCAAAGCTAGTTTGACTTAGTTGGGGCAGGGAAAATGTATGCTGGCCCACCTGTAACCCAATTATTGTTTGTTTTTTGTGTATTCCCAATATATTCGCATTATGTAAACACCCAATTATTGCTCCTAGGATGATACAGTACAAGCCTTCCAACCCATAGCCCAAAGAGCATACATAACCCGGCCCACACTCCACTCATCAGCTGGCCCAACAATCTCCAAAGCACTGCTGTGTTGTCCCAAGGAGCTGCTGAGATGAATACCACTCCAAGTACTAAGGCCTTATTGAGTGAGGATAATGTCTGAAGGAAGCATAATGAACGGGTGCTTGGCTGTCTCAAAGCTCCACTAATGAAAATAATGTTCAAGGAATACAACTTCCCATGCTCAACTACACGGCTGTCTCCAAACTTTTGAAAGACCCTTCAAATTGCCATCTTCTATTTAAGGAAATCAATATTTGCAGTTTAGATATGTTGAAGTTTAATCAAAAAGCTTAAGTGAGTTATCTCCTTAAACAATAGTAACTCCTCTTATTGGTGAGTAAATCAATATTTGTAGTTTAGATGATCAATAAGATCATCTATTTTGACATCCGTAAATTTGAGAGAAAATGGGTTCGGAAGTGTATTATGACTAAATTGTAGCCCTTGAAGCATTCTTTGATTGGAAAGAATTACCCGAGGAAAGGAATGTTCGGTTTGCTGCCACTAAACTCCATAAACCACTCTATCCTAGGCGTAACATTGCCAACTAAAACGAGACTACTAAGGACACCCACAGATCAGCAGATTGACCAAAATGAAGATTAAATTGGATGAAAAATTTCTTCCATTGGATTATTTCCAAAACTTATACTAGGAGCTCCAACTCCTCAAACAACAATCTAACCAAGATGTTGCCGGATATACGACAGAATTTCACACCTTAGCCATGTCAATCTGTGTGAGAATGATGACCAATTGGTGGCCCGATATTTAAGTGAAATCAAACAATCCATCCATGACAAAATCTTGATGCATCAGTTAGCTACTCTTGAGGAGGCTTACCAAATGGCAATTACAACCGAGATTAAACTAAAACAAGCAGCAAGATCGCCTAAACGTGGAAAAGAAAGAACCCACCCTTCAAATGGCTGGGCCAAGAATTCAAGACACCCAAAGTTCCCACTGACATCACTAATATTCAAGAGGAGTATTTCTGTTGTTGAAAGGAAGGACATAGGGCGTCCCCAAAGGAACAACAAAGTTCAGGTCAATTACGTCGTTAAATAGCCAAATGAAGGGCCCGAGGCACCACTTACAAATGGTGAAGCAACAAACAAGGTGTGCGAGCTTGACACAGAAGCAAAATTACTAGTAATTCAAAAGGTCTTCACAGCCACCCATTAGTCAGAAGCGGACCATTGGCTTCGCCATAACATTTTTTGTACTCACAGCACAACCCAAGGAAAGAGATGCGTCATCTTCATCGACTCCAAAAATTGTACCAATCTTGCTTCTAAGGAGATTGTGGATAAGTGACTTCAAGTATGAGAAACATGCACGACCCTACAAGGTTCCATGGTTCAAGAAGTGTGGTGGGAGCAATGCCAAATAAAGTTTCTGATTGGGCGCTACGAGGACAAGGTGCCCTCCGATGTATTCCCCATGGACACCTGCCATATATTATTTGCGTGTTAGCAGTTTAACCAAAGGGTGTTCCTTGTTCACTCCCTCCACTTCCAAGGAGTAAAATTTGTGTTAAAACCTCTACATGAAACAACTGTTTCCCTTATCCAAGCTACTAATTTTTTTCTCCATCAAAGATTTTGAGGATGTCTGTAAATAAGGTGCCATTTCCTATGATCTGGTAGTGCATCCAATTTCACTCAAGGAACCAACAAATACAACCCCAGTGGCATCTCAACTTCTACACAGGTTTCATGATCTAACCCCTGAAGAAGTGCAGAGTGAGCTCCCACTAGTGCAGAAAACTCAGCACCGGATCAACTTAGTTCCCAACACGACTCTACCAAACCTACCCCATTATTGAATGAACCCTGCTCAGCATGCCAAACAACACCGACAAGTAAAGGGACTCCTACAGAAGAGATTTATCCAAGAAAGTCTTTGCCCGTATGTAGTCCCCGCCTTATTCACTCCAAAAAAGACAGTACTTGGAGGATGGGTGCAGATAATCAAGCTATCAACAAGATAACAGTTAAATATTGTTTCGCAATCCCTCGTACGAGCAACATACTTGACATGTTATATGGTGCTATAGTCTTCTAAAAGGTCAACCTGAGTGGATATCACCAAATATGTATCCACTCGGGAGACGCATGGAAGACCGCCTTCAACACAAAAGAGGGGTTCTATGAGGGTTCAGTTATAAATTCAAACAATCCGACACCCCGAACACCTTTATGCATCTAATGCATGGATGGCAATATAGGTATCTATATCGGTATCAATATCAATCGTATTGGGATATTATTTTGATATTGGAATCTCTCAATATCAGCATTGCCTGATACTAAGCTATCTCAGCCGATACACAGTGTATTGGCCAATATGTGAATTGGCCGACATATGTATCGGTTGATATTTTCAACAATGTTCCCATGAATCAGGGGCTTAAGCCCTTTATTAACAAGTTCTTTGTTGTTTTCTTAGACAATATTCATATTTTCTGTAAGGAGTCTGCTGAACACCTCTCACATATCCACTAAGTTTTTTAAGTTCTCTACTGCAAAAAATTATTCATCAATCCAAATAAGTGCTCATTCATTAAGTGTAGTCTTCCTTGGATATGTTGTCCTAACAAAGATATCGAAGTCAACAAGGGAAAAGTTTGGGCGATTGTTGAGTGGCCAACCCCGTGGTCCATCACCAAATCACAAATCTTTAACGATCCAACTTTTACTAAAGGTTCATCAAAAATCTCAGCACAGTTATTGCCCCCACCACTGACTGCATGAAAAAAGGATGCTTCACTTGGACCAAATCAATTGTCAGTTTCAATGTCATGAAAAAAATGCTCATTGAAGCTCCTATGCATGGCCTTCCTGATTTCTATGAAGTCTTCAGAGTAGAATGCAATGCTTCCTATATTGACTTGGTGCCGTCCTCAGCTAGAAAAGCCAACCAGTTTCCTTCTTTAGTGAAAATTTGAATGACACCAAGAGGCATTGCTCTACGTATGAAATGGAACTCTGTGCCATAATCCAAGCTATTTGATTTTGCTGAAGCTATTTAATCCACAAAGAGTTCAATTTACTCTAAGGCCACAAAGCACTCAAATACCTCCACACCCAAAAGAAGTTGAATTCCCGACATGCCAAATGGGTATCTCTTCTCTAAGAATACACCTTCGTTTTCAAACACTCATCCAAAGTCATAAACAAAGTCATTGATGCCCTTAGCCGCAAGGTATACTTCCTCACAACCTTGTCCTATAAAATCATGGCATTTGATTTGCTTCCTAAGCACCACAAAACCAATGCTCACTTTGGAAGCAGAGAATCAGCAATGAGCCAAACACAGCCTATAACATAGTCAATGTCTACCTCTTCAAGGATAACCAATTATGTATTCCAAAGGGATCTCTTCGCCTTGGCTTTGTAGAATAACTACACAGCAGGGGGCTGGGGGCACTTGGGCAGCAACTGTACTCTAGCGCTTGTTTAGGAGCAGTAATTTTTGCCCCGTATGAGCAAGGATGCTGAGTGATTTGTAAAGCAATGCATGATCTGTTAACAAGCTAAAGGCAGCTGTCAAAATCATGGATGTTATCAACCCCTACCCATCCCGCAAGGCCCTTAGGAAGATATTAGCATGGACTTATGTGCTCAGGATGCCCAAAACACTAACAGGTTTTGATTCTTGTGCAATGGTTGATCAATTTTCAAAAATAGTATATTTCATACCATGTCAACACAGCGCCGGTGCCTCTCAAGTTGCATGCTTATTATTCTTCAACGAATTTGTCATCTACTTTGGATTCCTAAAACCATCACCTCTAATTGAGAAACACAATTCATCGGCCATTTCCGGCAGACACTGTGGAGACTTATGGTACAAAACTATAATTCTCAAGTACTTGTCATCCTTAAACAGACGGCCATATAAAAGATGTAAACCGGTCCCTTGTGAATCTTCTACTAAGCCTTATCAATGACCATCCTGAGAATTGGGATGCTATTATTGACCAAGCCAAATTTGCTTACAATTCGGTCAAAAACCGAACAACTCAATTGTCCCGCTTCGAAGTCACATGTGGGCAAAACTCAAGTCTAGTATTATCCGCATAAGTGCAAGCCCTTTCCAGCACAAGAAAAATCCTAGCATGGAAGCCAAGGAATTAGCCAGTCATTTGCAATAGATCCATGCGCAGGTTAGGTCCAATCTCAAAAAGGCCAATGACTGCTAAAAACTATCGGCCGATGCACACAAGAGGCATACCAAATTTACCAAAGGTGACCTCGTAATGGCCCACCAAAGGAAAGAATGGTTCACTGCCAGAATGTACCACAAGATTAGGAAGAAGTGGGCGCTGCTGTTTTCTTAAAAAGATCAACCAAAATGCCTATCAAATCAACTTCCACCCGATATAGAAATTTGCCCCACTCTCAACATCATTGACTTGACACCCGACTACGATGATGCACTAGCAACATTAGCCCATACCAACCTAGAATTACCCCAGACTAGAAAAACTGTCAATATCCTTGACATCCAAACAATCGCAACCCGGTGGGGCGGTTATAACATTTGGTGCATTGGAAGAACAAGCCAGACTTTGAGGATACCTGGCTCAATGAAGACAAGCTGAAGCATCTTGATCAAATGGCTGGGACGGATAGGCTTCAATACAACTTGAGGACAAGTTCCTTAGAAGAGGAGGAAGATGATGCAGTACAAGCCCTTCCAACCCATAGCCCAAAGAGCATACATAACCCGGCCCACACCCCACTCATCAGCTGGCCCAACAATCATTAAAGCACTGCTGTGTTGTCCCAAGGAACTGCTGAGAATAATACCACTCCAAGTGCTAAGGCCTAATTGAATAAGGATAACGTCCAAAGGAAGCATTCCCAGGAAATGAAGGGGTGCACAGCTGTCTCAAAGCTCCACTAATGAATATAATGTTTCAGGAATACAACTTTCCATTCTCAACCACATGGCTATGTCCAAACCATTGAAGGACCCTTCGAATCGCTAGTTTAGATAGGTTGAAGTCTAATTAAAAATTTTAAGTGAGTTATCTCCTCAAACAAATAGTAGGAAGTCCTCTTGTTAGTGAATGAGCCCCAACACTTAAGATGACTACCAAATGTGAGTGAGTCCCTTTATAGGGTGAGTCATTATCTGACTTTTATCATTATATTTTCAATTATCTTTATCAATTCAAGTTCCAATGCAATCTCAAACACACATCCGCATCATAGTATCTATATTATATCATTCCTTAGCATAGAAACAGGCCTGCACCGCATGAGTAAGTCTGCATACATATAACCTCCCTATATCCCATAATGTAATTCTCATTTACTAAGCTGCCCATTATTCCTTAGATAGCTTGCAAAACATCAATTCTATTTTGGTCCTTTGCATAGCATTCTCAATGTTTCATTGTAGTTTCTGCATGAATGACCACATGGTTATCTTCCATAAGATTATCTATTGAAATTAAAGTAACAGTTGCAAAGAACTCCTTCCACTCTCTTGGGCTGCTCATCATATGAATATTTCCATTGAATGATATTCTTTATTGTTTTCATTTGAGAGGTTGAGTGATATTGATGAGTTCCCTTTAAGTAATTCAATTTCTCAATGTATTTCTTTAGAAACAGAACAAACCTTAAGTATGGCTGAAAATATCGGTATCAGTATCAGTAGCGTTATATTGGTATTGAACATATTAGACAATACGTATAGACATCGGACAGAAAAAATTTTGTGTTGTAAGTTGATAGGGTTGTATGCCAATATAAAAGCATATCGTGATATTGTTGCTGTATCGAAAAATATTCGATATTAAGGAGATCCAATACCGATACATAATGTAAACGGGACAAGGTCAGTCATAGGCTTTAGGGATCTCAAGGTGCAAGGGCGGTAATGAGTTATATAGCTAGTGCAACGAACAAGGATATGCCTTAGTGCAATAGTTTGAATGATCCATTATGGCTTGAAGGTCACATATTCAAATAGCTGAAACCATCTCTCTTTAATACATAGTTAAAGTTATGTACCAACCCTCCGCAGACCCCATAATGCAGGAAGCATTATGCACTACACTACACTTAATTATCAATTTGTAAGGGAAAGGGTAATGGAAGAATTCAAAA